>OX328123.1:28895458-28970836 GCA_946811695.1 Gonocerus acuteangulatus | reverse complement strand
CCCCCCCCCAAAAAAAGGGATCAATTAATTTTTCCCGACCAGATCGTAACAAAATTTGCACATGAAATGTTGCTTCCTAAACACAACGTACATATGGGGCGTTTCCCGACCAGAAGGGCGAACTTGCCAAATGCAATTGTAGGTAAATTTGGTCGAGTTCGCCCTTCTGGTCTGCGCAAGTAAACACTTTTGCTTTTTTCTACGTGGATTTCTCGAATTAAACAGAGGTGAAATCAATATACTTCAACTACTACACTGTGCGCTGTCAATAAATGTGACGAACGGTAAAATAAAAATAATATCAAGTGGCAAGTTCGCCCTTCTGGTCGGTAGCGTCTCATATGTTCATATTAATTTTGTACATTTTTTGTTTTCATTTTTGTCAACGTTTTAGCCATCACGTTACCTATCTTCCCCATATAACCTTATAACTCAAGAAGATAGACTTAATATTCGCATAAGTTTTCTGGTCTCTTGCCCGCGCGAATTTTAAGGGACTACTGTATTGCATTATATATAAATACTGCTATTTGAAATCTTTTCACAGTAAAAATGTATTGTAATCTGACTGAATGTTGCTTTCACTCCCTCAATGGGGTTATTGTTATGGATTATTACTGACGTTATTCGTTTTTTTCATGACAAATGTTGAAAAACGGGGAAGCCATAATATTTTATAGTGCAGGCTTCATTTATACAACTATGTATTCAGAGGTTTGTGATAACATAGCTCCTTTCTCTGTTATTTGCAATTTCTTCATTCTTGCCTCTAGAAATTCTCAATCATTCTTGCTTATAATCACGTATATATTTATGGTTTGAGACTAGAGAATTAGCTCATTCTTTAGGGTGCCTAATGCTGATTAACAATATCCTTAAGCCCGTGAATATTTCACAAGAGCCCATATACTATAGTGACTTAATTTACAAATATTTATTTAAAAGAAAAGAAAAAAGAACCTTGCCAAGCTGGGATTTGAACACACAGATCATGTGTGTTTGTGGGGAATGCATTGAAAAAAAGTCCGATTTAGTTTATTTCTTTAAAATCAAGTCGTGCAAAAAAATGATTCCCCTTGTGGTTGCTAAAACACACCCCATAGCCCATTTATTGCTAAATCAAAAACTTTTTTTGTGCGCCGCACAGGGGTCCAAGGGGCGAGGTCAGCTCAGTGGTAGAGCACTCGACTAATGAACTGGAGGACCAGGTTCAAAACCCGGCGCGCACTAAAGATTTTTTCTTCTAGTGCTGCCGTTCGAGGGTTGGATTTGGGGTCCCAGATCGTCCCTAGGCTCACCCAGCCTTTAATTAATAATGGGTACCTTGGGTGCTAATGACTCTAGCAGTCGAATCAGCCAAGGGGAAAATCAGGCGGCCGGAGCATAGTGTTGACCACACTATCTCCCTAGTGTGCCGTATGATCTAGAATCAGATACCTCTACAGTATCTGCCCCTCTGGGCCCTTGTGGCCTGTTACGGGACTGATTTAACAGGGGTCCAAATCCAGCCATCATGGTGCAAAAAATACTTTGAGTGGACGGATTGCCTTCTAACTCGGCATGATGTTTATTGAAGGGTTGAGAAGGTGTTTTATGAGGATTATGACAAAATAGGTAAGGGTGGGGGTGGGGGTAAGAGGGAGAGTGGGAGGTACTTCATAGCTTTTCAATTGCTTTTCGTTGAAGGATTTTGTTCAAATCTTGTATGATGTTCATTGAAGGGTTGAGAAGGTGTTTTATGAGGAATATGACTCAATAGGAGAAGGTCGTGGTGGGGTTGAGAGGCCGACCCCTTTTCCCCGAGCTTGTTGAAGGTATGGCATCCACTTCGCCAGTAAGAAAAATAATTACTACTTCCAACCACGATGAAAACTTAGATTCAAATTTAGATTTATCCCTGTTAGTCTTCCTCCATCTGGCCTTATAATTTGAATATAAAATTTTGAGTGTTTTTCTAACACGGTCATCTTCTGTAAGACCAAATGCTTGGACCGCTCTTCTAGAAAAAAATTCAAACAATTTCGAAGTAATTATGAGCTCTCCAAAATCCCTTCTACGTAGCATCTCTCTTTAAAAAAAATAATAAACAAATAAAAAAAAAAAAATTAAAAAAGGTGTCTTTTAAATTATTTTTTCGGTAATGGCACTTCTATATTTGAAGATCAATAATCTATTATGGACTAAGTGACAAAAAAACAGATAACAATTTGTATAACGTTCAAAGTGCCAGTTTATACGTATAGAACCCCAGTGCCGAGACTTTCATACTTTTAAACAAAAATAAAAATGTCACTATAATAATTTTAAGTAATTATTCAGACTTTTTCATGGAAATATTTCACAAGATGTAGCACATTATAGATGATTTGTCTTCATTTAAAAACGGTGCAAATCAGAGTTTCATTTATTACAGCATAATAAATGACCAAGTTAAAAAAAAAAAGGGATTTACCAAAATCTGTCCTTTACTTCTTAGTAAAAATCGGTTCGCAGAAATCTATGTGCACTTGACCTTCACTCAAGAACAACACAAGGAATACTGACGCAAATTACTGCCAGCAGATGACCTCTGGGTAGGGGACATCTGCTGGCATATGAGGGTCAGGACTACCTGCTACCGCAGCAGGCAGCGCACCGAGCCTAGGTTTTCTCCATAAAATTCCCTCCAAATACCAAAGGGGCAACAAGAGGCAGACAAACCTTACATATTCTGTTAGAGGAATGTAAAGGCTACAAGCTGACACAAATAACTCCGTGATTCCTCGTGATGCTGATGTTTAAAACCTTTCTAAATTTCACATAGGCGTGTTACAAAATACTTAACTTTAAAAATCTGTTACCCAACTTCATATCAAGATATTTCGATCGTTTTGTCATATTTATGTAGTCCATCTATCGTACCCTTATTACAGAAAAAAATATAAAAATAACAAAATATTATGGCATATTAATTGACTAGTACCCTAGGGTTGCAAATAATGTTTGAGCACACAAGTATAGAACCGCCATCTTTGAACCGTATCAGAGACTAAATGGACGGACACAAAATTAAAATGTCTTTATTAATATAATACATGGTTACTATAGAACCTTCTAGACATGTTTTGGTGTTTCTTAAAAAAAGTTGGGTTTTCGATTTTTTGCACCATGATGGCTGGATTTGGACCACTGTGCGCCGTTTGTGCGCTATAAGCGTCTATGTAATGTGTACTTGAATGCAAACCCGCATGACACAGGTCTAGGCATTTCCCACGTTGGGCCCGCGATCTTTCACACTTATAATGAGATTTCTTACCTGTGATACCTGTGTTGTATTGTCCTCTGAATTCTTTACTTACTTATTTTCTGAATTTCTATAAATTTGATCATTAGCCCGTTTACTCAAATTAAAATTTGCGAAAAAATATTTTTACTCTTTGAAACATTTATAATTAGATAAAGCAGTAAGGAAATAAATAAACTGCCATAAACACAATCCGTTCTCCTAGGCCAAAATTAGGATGTGGTTTCTCGCTCTTTCCGGTGTAAATATCCATATTTAATACATATCCTGTCTCACTACAGCACAAAACCCATACTTTCGTCAAAACAATTATCAATAAAAACCTAGCGACATATTCTAGAAAGATAAAGTAACAAGCAATAGTATTTCATATAGATATAATATTTTTTTTACGTACATTGTTGAAGGTAGATGTGCTTCTGTGGAAGGAAATCACTGATAACGCTTCAGAGGGTGAGGCGAGTTTGGGTACGCTAGGTGCCGTAGGACGACAAAGTACCGCTATGTGGGCTGCCACATGGGCGTATATAAGGCGGGGGGCTGAGGGGGCTGCAGCCCCCCTCCCCCGAAATTTTGATTTGACCGGTAAACATTTCATAAAACCCTTAAAAATAAATTAAATAAGATCATTTAGTTCATAAAACATATTCTATTTTGGGTGTAGTAGCGTTTAAGTTGGCTAAAACTCTTCCAAGGAATACTATATACCAAGTTTCGTTGCAAGAAAAAGAAAAAAAAAATGTTAACGGAAAGACGCACACACATATTATATATATATATATATATATATATATATATATATATATATATATATATATATATACATATATATATATATATATATATATATATATATATATATGTATATATAGGGGAAGGTGTTGTACCTTTGACCACTTTGCAAAATTGAATTTTTTTCGGCTTGAATATCCCTTCATAGGGAGGAACCCCGCTTATAAGGTTGATCTCATGAAACAATCCGGAAGTGCCGACTAGAAAATTTTGCGTTTCAGAACCCCTAGAGCCCGAAAATGATGGTGGTTCAAATTTGTATATATATATATATATATATATATATATATATATATATATTTGTCTGTTCGCTCTCTAGCTCCCAGACGAATGGTCCGATTTTGATGAAATTTTGTACAAAAATCCGTCATCCAATTTGAAAGGTCAAGTTCGTTAACCAGCAAAATCCGCCCACTGGAAGATGGCGTTTGGGGCGAAATTCGCGCAGAAAAAATCGTAACGCTTACATTTTTGAGTTCATAAGCTTGTAAGTACTCGTTTTATAGGCTTCTTGGGCTAGGAAAACGAATGAAACCATTTTCAAGGCGATAGCTTTAACCGTTTTCGAGAAAATTGGAAAAATAGTTTTTGAATACCGTTTTTGGTTTGGGTACTTAGAATCATGGGATTCAGTTGAAAAATTTTCTGCGTGTTCTACTTTGATTAAAACTAATATGTTGAAATTTATGTTACGTTTGGAGTTAAGGAAGGGTTAGAATAAAATATTTTATTAACAGACATAAAAAGTTTTCGTAACTTTGTATACTTTCCTTAATATCTCGAAAAAGGTTGAGAATCTTGGTAAACGGAAGAATACCATTAGAAAGCTTACTAAGTGCTCTACAAAAAAGGTTCTGATAAAAGTTTTGATTAGGCGATGTCAATCGGAGAAATAAGTGCTTAAAACTTTAAAGTAATTGATTTAGCTTATTCGAACTGTTCTTTTTGTCTTTGATTTTGGTACTTAGAATTATGGGATTCAGTTGAAACATTTTCTGCATGTTTGAATTTCATCAACACTAATATGTTGAAATTTTGGTTACGTTTGGAGTAAAGAAAGGGTTAGAATAAAATATTTTATTAACAGACAAGAAAAGTTTTGGAAACTTTGTATACTTTCGTTAGTATCTCGAAAACCATTGACGTTCTTGGGAAGCGGAAGGTTACCATTCGAAAGCTTACTAAATGGTCTACAAAAAAGGTTCTGTAAAAAGTTTTAATTAGGCGATGTCAATCGGAGAAATAAGTGCTTAAAACTTTAAAGTAATTGATTTCTTTCATTCGAACGGGTCTTTTTGTATGTTTTTATTCCTTGTTATTTTTAATAGCTTATAGTTGGATAATGTATTTTACAATAAAACAGATTGAGTAAAATAAGAAAAACATTTCATTGTTAGAAATGTTGCTTGCCAAGAGAAAGAGATTCGATGACATCCTTTGAATATTTACAATTGCCTTTATGCTGTTGGTTTTTTATTTTATTTTTTAATTGTTTAATTGATTTTATTTGTAGAATTATTACTATAGTAGAAGAGCACAAGAAAATTTTGATATTTTTCAATGCATTGAAACATGAATGCATTGTATGAAATAAGTATCTCTAGAAGAGGATTCTGGGGTGTGGTGGACCCGACCAGGTAAAGTCGTAAACCCCTTTGAACAAAGACCGAGCAAAATACTATCTGTTTCTATTCTAAGCTTTTCAAATGACAATAGGGATATGGATGGAACCGCGCAAAGATGATACAGTTCCTGCGAGTCGGACTTTTTTTTCTTTCATTGTAATTAGTATTCTATTGCTTATCATATAGAAATTTTTCAAGGTTCTAGCTTTACATTTAGTATTTTTTATTAATTTTTAAAAAAAATAATCGTTCAGTGGTCAAAGGTACAACATGTAGTTGTAACTTTGACCATGGGGTGTTGTACCTCTGACTACATAAAAACAACACAGCAGTCCAGAAAAAAAATTGTATTAAGTAATATTGTAATTAATTGTAAGTTCAATAAATACAGGACAAGGATGTAAGAATAATAAAAAAGCTATTATTGATATTATGTTATGCTTAATATGCTGAAAAATCCAGTCCAATCGATAAACGTTTTAACTGTTAAGCAGAGCCACTAGCAATAGTAATGAAATGAAAAGTTTATTCTTATTCCGGGACACAAGTCCCATAGGAATAATTTTGAAATTACAAAATAATTGTGAATTTTATATATAAACTTAAAAACTTATAAATGCTATAAGTGTATAATGTACAGCTTCAATATAGACTAGGGGTTGGGTAAAACTTGGAGGGATAGAAGGTGGTGGAAGAGTCGGGATTTAAAGGTTTCTAGGTTGGTTGAATGGCGGACAGTCAGAGGTAAGGAATTCCATAGCGAGGTGGCATGGGTGGCGAATGATTTTTCGAATATTGCTGTTCGGTGGGAAGGAATATAAAGATCGGAAGGACGAGATCGGGTGTTACGGGAGTGAACAGAGGATTTAAATTTAAGAAGTTGAAAAATATAAGAAGGTCTACGGGATTGAATTACTTGGTAAAGGACTGAACCGAGTAAGTACTGTCGACGTTAAAGAGGGAATAGCCAATTTAGCTCCTGGTAGAAATGTGATATGTGGGAGTCTCTGGGGTTCCCGAGGATAAAACGAATAAAACAGTTCATGAGGCGTTTGAGTTTTGCCTCGAGATCGCCAGAAAGTCCACCGTTCACCAAACAACCAAAGTCAAACTGGGGGAATAATAGGGAGGTTACGAGGAGTTGACGGGTCTTTGTTGGCAGGAGATGGCGGGAGAGGTTTAGCTGTCTCAGGATAAATATGGATCGACGGGAAATTTAGGAAATATGATTTTTCCAGGAAAGGTTCTGATCAAATATGATCCCAAGATTTTTAACTGATTTACAATATTTTATAGGGATGCTGTTGAGGTATAGGGCTGGAAAAGGGGAAGTGGAACTTATGAGGGATTGGGAGCCTATAACAATGCCGTTGGATTTGTCTGGATTCAGGGAAAGGTTATTAGCTGCGGCCCAAGCATTGATGTTATTAAGATCTACTTGCAGCTTGTCTACAGCATCTTTTAGCAAAGAGGCCTAAAGGATAGGTAGATTTGGGTATCGTCGGCGTAATGATGGAACTTGGAATGAACTATGGAAAGAAGAAGATCATTGATGTAAACAGAAAATAGAGTTGGGGATAACGAGGAGCCCTGGGGTACACCACGGGAAAGAGGAAGAGGGCTAGGAGGATTGCTGTCGGGTATGGAAGTTTAGCCAGAATGTCTTCGACATCCACATCATACAAATTTTCATCTTCTCTCGTAAACTTGTCACTTAAAGTTTGTTTTTTCAAATATTGGATCTTAAACATTGGACATTTAATACCACAGATATCTTACTAAATATGTAATAGTCTTTTTACTTTTATTTTTAAAAAGGAATTTCCTTTTTCCAAATCATATTTTTCAAATTGTTACTGGTCATCGACGTAACTTACAACATTTATCAGAAGAATCAACGTCACTTTCTCCTGAAGAAATTTCGGTGTCAGTATCAGAATCTGAACTGTCATTAGAATAATTTTCTTTTTATTTACCACTTTTTTTTTGGAAGGGGTTTATTTGTGTGTAGTGTCTTATGTTTAGGGTGGTGCTTTCGTTTTTTTTTTTTTTTTTTTTTTTTTTTTTTTTTTTTTTTTTTTTTTCACCTTCAATAATTAGCTTTTCACGAATATCTGTCAGGATACGAGGCCGTTCCCTATTTGACGTTTTCCTTGCATGAGCTTTTCGATGAGGCGATAGGTTTGAACTGCTACACTGAGGATTGATAAAGTCAGTTTGAACTTAATAATTTATTATTTTTTAAATTCTTTGAATAATTGAAGCAACCAATATTAAGTATTTTTGTTTTTTAAAATATGTGGCAGAAGAACATAAAAATTCAATTATGAAAAAATTACTCAGGTGTGTAATGTTTGACCTGGTCAAAGGAACTAAAATGACGTAATTCATATATTAGCACACTTTTGGGAAAAAAATAAATTGTAGGAAAATTAAATTCATAATATATATTGAAAATGTTTCATAATTAATTCATTTTCACAAATGTTATCAAATTAAAATAGAGGCAAGGTTATCAGAGCTGGATTTGGGGACCCAGACCATGTATAGGCCCACCTAGTATTCAATTAATTTATTACCTGCAAAGGAGAAAATCGGGAGGCTTGAGCACAGTACTGACTTCACTTTACTTGATCATATGGTCAAGAAGTAGATACCTCTACAGTATCTGCCTCTTTGGGCCCTTGTGACCTATTACAGGACTGATTTATTATTTTTGATTTATAATATTGAAATATATTTCTTTTTTGTTTATTTATTTGTATACAATTCACTGATTATTACTATTTACTCCTTATAAACAGAATAATTAATTTTTGTGCATATGTTTGCCCAAATATATGTATGCATTAAGTATAAGATGCAAACAGCTTAAGAATGCTCGTTTCTTGTGCATTATTAGTTATACAAACACTAAAGGAAGGAATTCTTACACAATTTATGATGCTTAATGTGATATTTTGATATCTTAATTTAATTTAAGAATGTTAGAAGGCCATAAAGTAATAAAACAACACAATATCTGCTTCATAATGTCTATAAAGACTCTAATTGTTTCTCACTGTAACAGGACAAAAATTAAATGATTGGCCACATTTTAAAAAATATAAGCAACACAAAGGGCTAATCTTCTATTGACTCAGTGGCTAATTGTAGTTATGAGCGCTAGATAGGGAGAGAATCTTGCAGAATTCTAATAAACTTTATGGAAAACGCATTGTTATAATTATTGACTTTCTGGCATTTTTAAATTAAAGTTACACAAGGAAGTAATCCTATCTTAATTTAAAGGGTTTTATGCCTCCAGAGCTCTAATTAGAGATTAACCATTAAGGTTATGTACATACCTATTCATTAAGCATATAAAATAAATAGGTAATCACTTACAAATTGATTAACTTTATTAATTGTCTGTTTGTAGCACTGTTTGTGGCTTGGCTGGGAGGTATGGGAGTTACAGCAGGAGCTCATCGTCTTTGGGCACACAGAGCATACAAAGCAAGGTGGCCATTGCGATTATTGCTCTGTCTTTGTCAGTGCATCGCTTTCCAGAATCATATCTATGAGTGGGTTCGAGATCACCGGTAATTATACTTCTATCCATTATTACATAAATTCGAATTTGAAATTAGTCTTCATTTGTGTTGCATACAATATCTGTTAACCCTTAAATAACACTCTGGGTACAGTGGACCACAGATCTTTTACTATTATTTAAATGTTCCTATTGGATATGGAACTTGTTTCTGTTAAGTATTATATAAATTTTATATATACATATATTGCATTAATAGATTTTGTTATTGTTTATGTTTATATAAATATTGTATATTATTATTGTACTATTATTTGATAGTGTCAACACTGTGGTGAGATAAAAGCTGAAGGTTGGCGGACTTGTTTTGTCCGGTTCTAGTTAGTGTGATTACAATCTAATGTCTGTTTTTGGGTGTTGTCTCTTATTCAATATTCTTTTTTTTTTAATATTTATTTATGAGCATCCATGCGCATCTAAGGCGTTTCGCTCCAAACAGTTATTGCATATATACATCTAAAAACAAATGGTATATAGAAATGACAATATATTTACATCTAAAAACGAATGGTATATACAAATGACAATATATATACATCTAAAGACAAATGGTATACATATATACATTTAAAAACAAACAATATATATATATATATATATATATAAAAACAAATGGTATTATTTATATACATCTGGTTGATCAATCGGATTACACAATTAGACATAGTTACTAATTCATTAATTACATGTTATCGTTCTTTACAGTTTACCAAGTGGCGTAATACCTTCCTTATGTTTTTTATTGCAATTCTTTTTTAAAAAAAAAAAAAAAAAAAAAAAAAAAAAAAAAAAAAAAAAAAAAAGGGGGGGGGGTTTAAAAGTGTTAAATTTTTCCATACATATTAATAGTTTTGAGGTGTGTAAGGATTGCACACTGTATTGTAAGTCTAGATTTTGACGTTGTCGGCATTCTGTTAGTATGTTTTTTACGGTTAGTTCGGTGTTACATATATTACATCTAGGCTTTTCTTTTTTAGTCATTAAGTACTCGTGTGTTATTCGTGTATGTCCAATTCTGAGTCTATCAGTACTACTTCTTCTCTTCTGTTTTGTCTGTGACTGGAAGGCCATTCCGCGATGTTCCGTTTTATTTGTCGCAGTTTGTTGTTGGTAGATAAGCTTGTCCAGTCATTTTGCCATTTGTTTGTGATTTGGTGTTTAGCCTGTCTCGTAAGGTCCTGGTAAAAAATGTCTAGTGGTTGAATTGTTAAGTCTTGAGTAGCTAATTTTGCTTGTTCGTCTGCAGTCGTACTAAGTCCTAGGTCTTCATGTCCCGGTAGCCAATATATTGTTGTATGTATGCCTGAAAGTTGTGCATTGTAGATGTGTTGTTTGATTTGGATTGCTTTGGGATTTTGAGTATATAAGTTCTGTAATATGTGTAGTGAACTAAGGGAATCTGTATAGATGATAATGTTTGAGTGTTGTGATGGAGGAGTGTTAGTGAGGGCAAGAAATATTCCATGGAGTTTAGCTTCTAGTATGTTGTACAGCGCTGAAAGTTTTTGCTTGTAAATAGTGCCATTTACAATGGCTGCCGATCCAATGCTGTGTTTTGTATTTGAACCATCGGTGTATTCGAGGATGTAGTTAGTTTGTCGACTTAAGAAGTCCAAGAAGTTAGTTTTGTATAGATGTTTGGATAACATGTTTGACTTTTTGTACTTAGAGAGAGATGTGTCTATTGTGAATTTAATGAGCCATGGAGGAGTGAGTGAAATGGTCTGTTTCTGTATTGGTTGTGTTTGTAGATTTGTAATCTCTTCTATTTCTAAGCTTCTTATAGTAAGAGGTTGTGCATGCTTGTTATTTGTTTGGTATTGGTTAATATTAGGGTTTTCTATGATATCCCTTGTGCAGGATGGCCGAGGGAGAGACTTAATTTTGTTGTAATACTTTGCAATTAAGTATTTTCTTCGAATCTCTAGGGGAGGTTCTACTGCCTCTACGTTCAGGCTGCATATTGGGCTTGATCTGAAGGCACCCAGTGCTAGTCTTATTCAATATTCAATGATCTATATAATGTTTTGGACAGAGTTATGTCTTCAATCGTTTAATTTAACAGTTTCACTTCCCAGGACAGTTGAGATGTTGCACTACCTGTTTATAATAATGCACAAACCCCAGTTTATAAAAATGACATCTATCTCGAGTATAGATGCCATTTTTTATTTTTCCATAAACCAGTTAACTCGGGTGCGAAACATTTTACAGATATTTAATGCCACCACCCAAAAATACTTACTTAGCTATGGCGGCAAGGTTTGCTCAGTGGCAGAGCACTTGATTAATATGCAAGAGGAGTTCAAAACTTGGGCGCACACTAAAGATTTTATATATATTTATACACACACAAATTTGAATGACTGCTTTTTTCTTGACATATGGTTGTAAAACAACATTCCTCATCAGACTTCCAGATCGTGTCTTCAGAACAATGTCATAAGTGGGGGTTTTCCTCCTTTCAAGTAGAAGGGAAACATGATTGAATACTAATTGAACTATGGGAACAAGTAGTTTATTAAGCCTTCCAGAATAGCTGATCAAAACAAAGATTATTTATTTAAATTTTAAGTCCATTTATTATTGATATCGAATTTTAGGATGGATTATCTATAGGTTGCTACCCTTTTCTATTCAGGGAAAGGGCTGATGCATTTTCTTTTCTTTTTTTATGTAAAAGGCATCACTCCTAGTGGGAATCAAATCGAAGACTTTAGGCATGGAGTGCATAAACCTTAGCACTCACGGCAAAATATTAAATACTAATGAGTATTTTTATCCTAATTTATTAATTTTTTAGAGTCCATCATAAATTCACTGATACTGACGCTGACCCGCACAATGCAAAGAGGGGCTTCTTCTTTTCGCATATTGGTTGGCTAATGGTGAGGAAACATCCTGATGTTATGAGCAAAGGAAAAACAGTGGATATGTCTGACTTGGACAAGGACTGGGTGGTGGTGTTCCAGAGGAGGTAAGCATACATTCTTCACGCTCTAATTCAAATTAGCTGTAAGTAGTCATTCAACATAATTCTTTTTTTTTTTTCTTTTTTTTTTCTAATGTATAACTTTCAACTCAATTTTAATGTCTTTCAGTATACAACAAATAATTGTTTTAAACAAAATAGCATGAATAATTTACAATAAGAGAAAGAGTGATTTGATGTAGTGGTGCGTTGTTTAATAAAATAATAATAATATTTGTTATCAGTCCCTATTACATTTATAAGTGAGTTAGTTTTCTCCCTCTCTTGTGGTCGAACTGATGAAGGTATACGAAGGTGCCCACTGAGAATGCAGGCATTTGGTGGCCAATTAATCACTCAAATAGCAACTTAGTGTATATTGTGTGTGTAGCTAAAGTACTATGCACAAATTGAAATGTACTAGTTCCTATATAGCATACAATGTTAATGCTAAATTTAAGTTTGACCCTCACGAGACGGTAAACCTCAAGACAGATACTCATGGAGTGAAGCCAGTTTCACCCTCTTGGTTCCAAAGGATGGCATTAAAATAGCTGACCCGAGCTAAAAATGTAAAATGTCTACTGAGCTTTTCATTTCTCCTAATACACTTTTGTTATTTCTTTCTTTAAAAATGTTTCCGTCGCCCTATTCTTATCTTAGACTTTTGACAAAGGCAGGCTAAACAATTTATTTTAAATTTTTAATACTTTTTTTTTTTTTTTATATTTAAAAGTTTTTTTAAATGTCAAGTCAAATATCACAGAGTTTCTATAATATCTATGGAACATGATCACTATGTTCACATCAACTGTTAAAACACAATTAGGGCCCTTCAGAGTGACTCGAACTATGCAAAGGACCGGGTAGCAGAGGGAAACACCTATTCAATAAGCTCAAAATGAACTCTATCGGATAAAAGAGTGACTAGACCTTACAAATTGTGCTGCTAAATATCAAAAAAGCTCTCACAGCAGTGGCTTTCAGTCCCGAAACGAAGAAATGACCTTGTCATGAAAGTGGCCCAGCTCGTTGTCACAAAAGTGGCTATCAGGACACGGAGCAAGAAAGGCTGTTGTCGTGAAAGTGGCTGTCAGTCTCAGTAAGATGTTATTTACAGTAGGACATTTATAGTAGGACATTCCATACAACAACATAAACATACAACTCACTCTCTACACATTTCAATCTCCACTCATATAATAAATGTGTTCGCTTACGGATTTTTAATTATGATGACTTTTGCAGGTATTATGGTTTATTGGTGCCAGTGATGTGCTTCCTCTTGCCCACATGGGTACCTATTGCAGTTTGGGGTGAGGCTCCTTGGGCCAGCTGGTACGTTGCTGGGATTATGCGGTACACTCTTTCACTCAACGGAACTTGGCTAGTGAACAGTGCTGCTCACATCTGGGGCATGAGGCCATATGACAGGTTTTTTTGTTTTTAACTTATTTATATGTTATTATTAATATTATTCTTTATGTTCTTAATACAATATAAACTATTTATTAAACCACTGTATAATACACTGAATGGTACCGATTTCGGTGACTTGATTTTGAAATCTATCCAAGCCTAAAAATGGAGATTCTGGGATCATTTTCCATACTGGTCTGTTGTTTTCTAAAAAATGAAGTCATTGGTGGTGTTATCCGTCCTGTGCATTATGCACATTTTTTTTATTTATTTATTTTTACATCTGGCCCATTAGCACTGATTATGCACAATTATTGACAATAATATATCATAACAACTATTCTAGGTTATCATTAAAATTGCATTTTTCTGGTATTATTTGTATACATTTTCTCTTTTCTTATTTATTATTATATGTTAATGTTTTTTTTTTAATGCCAATGGCCTTAGAGATATGAAGTAAATCAAATAATAGAATATAATAATAGTATAAAATATATTAATATAGTATTTTCAAAATGAAAGGCAGGCACTTTAAATTAAATTATAATTTCTTTAAACGGGCTGCATTCTTTGAATTTAGGTAAGCTTCAATCAATTTCTGTGAACATCTTTATTACATTTATTTTCAATTTAAATACGTTTGAACATTTTATGGAGCATTTTAGTAATATATGAGAAACATTGTATAATGAAAATTAATGAAACTTGGTTTATTATTTATTTCAGATTTATTAGTGCAGCGGAAAACTTATCAGTAGCCATCATCGCATTCGGAGAGGGATGGCATAACTACCACCACGCTTTTCCTTGGGACTACAAAACATCAGAGTTCCATGGCTATCGAACAAATGTAACTAAGGGATTCATAGACTTATTTGCTAAGATCGGCTGGGCATACGATCTCAAGACAGTTCCTATTGACCTAATCAACAAGCGTTCTGCGAGAACTGGTGATGGTACGAGGGAACACGAGGGACAAGTCTGGGGTTGGGGGGATAGAGATATGACTGATGAGGAAATAAGGCTAGTTGAAGAATATTCAAACCATGCTAAAGCTTTCTAGGATCTGAATAATTCAGAATGAACTCAATATCTATATCTATATAAACAACAAACAGATATGGAATAATAGCTATCTTGTTCATATGAAGTTGTTTATTCAGCTAAGTGCTTTCAGCGCTTATAAACCATCATCAGAACTTAGTAGCTCACCTCCTTTCCTCCAATCTGCTCTGATGATGGTGAGTAAATAATGCAGTGCTCTCAGAATAAACAACTTTGTTGGAAGAAGACTCCCTTATAATCCCTTCAATCTTCAGAGTTTTTAACATGAACAAAGACCTACTTCTGTCATTCCCTTATAATTATTTATTTTTTAATTGTGTTTTTAAAGAAACCCTCACTAGGAATAAAAACTATACTATATTTCTGTTGGTCTCCCTCAGTTCTATTTTTTTGAGCTTAATTTATGTAAATTTTTTTTAACCCCTCAACTGCTAGAGTCATTAGCATTACTTAATTTATATAACGCAAAGATAAAATAAGGATAGCAAAAGCCTTCTCTCCTAAAATTATCTTAGAATTTAGCAAACCTAAAATCCAATAAAAAATTGTGCTTACAGCCTAGTCTCAAAAAAGTTATAAATTATTGGCAGGCAAATATTTGTTATCAAAACAATAGTATCAGAAGCCTGTTTGAGATATATTAAATGCCTACCAGTCGTATCCTCATAAAACTTATTGAGGAAGAAATGTACATCATATTGCAGATCATCAAGTAGTACAAAAATAGCTGTTATTTTTCAATAATATTTTTAGCTTATAAACAGGAACAATATAAATATACTGAGCATGGTAAATTTTTAGCTAACCAAAAAATCGAAATTTTTTATCAATTGGATTTTAACACATCAATATTTTTCACACTCTTAGTGCTAAAATGGGAACCCAAAAGTTTCGCGTCTCAGACAAATTGTCTATGTTGTCCCTATGAAGCTCTTGAAAGTATGAAGACTTGAGAGTATGAAATTCTTTGATTTATAAATGTTAATAGAAGAGAAAGAACATTAACTGTAATGTATTTTTGGTCTTAAATACTAATAGCAAGTCCCAAACATATGATTGTATACGTTTAATGTAAAATCCGTGAAGATTTGATCTCTATATGTGCTGTTGATTCCTAGTTTTGCTATTCCTATATCCCACAATATTTTTACCATATATTATTGTTGATTAATCAATATCTTATAGTTTAGTAATCTCCCGTTTTATTTTTTACAACTTTGTCAGTTATATTCTTGAACATTTTAGTACAGCAATTGAGGATAAATATTTAATTGTACGAAATCTGGAAGTACTTTTAATATATTTCTACTATTTATTTATAGTATGTACATATAATTATTAGTAAAATAGAAAGGTTAAATATCCTTTTCATATTTTTAGATTAGACTATTGTATTTATTGCCTTAATTTATGTGATATATTATTTATGACTGTTCAAGTAGCTATTTTAGTATGGTAAAGCCAATCATCAGCTTCCAAATGACACACCTTACTTAATTAAATTATCACATATAAGAGAATGTCAACTATAAATTGACGGGCGTACAGCAATAAGGAGGTAGCTCCTTCATTCGCATTTTGGGGAAATTAAAAAAAAAACATTTTTAAATTTAGTTTCTTGATATTTGTTTCATTTTCTTTTCCTTATCATAACATAGCCACCTACTTATGAAAGTAAGTCCATAAGGACCCAGTCCTACCTTTTTTAGAGTGGTGGTGTCAGGTTCAGTGGTTTGGAGCTGACTGCTTATTATGCCACATTCTATTAAAAAAAAAAAAAGAAAAAAAAAAAAAAAGAAGAAAATTATGACTTTGTCAACTAAAATGAACAAAATTATTCACATTTTTATCTTTTAGGAAGCTCATTTGATAATACAAACAAAGAATGTAAAACACACACAAAAAAAAATAATAATAAATAATGCAAAATTCAGTCGTCTTCTGTCTCTGTTTCTGTCAAATCATCGCCATCAGTGTAGCTGAAGATGCTACAAATTTTAATGCATTATAGAATGGAATCTCATTCTCTACAACATATTTGTGTGTGGGGCTCATTATGTCATTGCATATCTCAGTTTTAAGAGCGAGGGTTGGCTGTAGTCAGATGGAAAGTCAATAGTGGATTCCACTATTGAAGTGACCAGAACTGCTTCCTTAATCTACCTGAAGATAGGGATAATTTTTAAATCCATGATAAATGTTCTGACCTGAAAATCCCCAAAAATGGAGCTGCCTCCTTATTGCTACACACCCGTCAATTGTTGACTTTGTGTGTTTTATCTGTAAGCTGAAGATGTACTGTAAAGACTTTAAATGATTAAGTTATTGTATTAATTGCATGTTAAAATTGAAGGTTTTATCAACCTTCTTCAAATAGTTATGTACATGAAGTAACGTCTCTTAATTATTGTACCCTTAGTGATAAATATCTTTGAGAAAAAAATTTACACTTTAAGGGCTTTTATTTAGAAACGAATATGGAAGCTCTTGAAGATTAATTTTTATATTTTTGTAAAATATTTATGAGTAAAAAGTAATGGTGTTTTGAAAAAAAAAATTTTTTTTTTCCTTTTTTTGATTACTTTTGGGCAAATTGAGTATGAATATTTATTTTATTCAAGTACCACAATTCTGGGAGGTGTTTAAATGTTTCACAAAATTTCAAAACAAAGTATTAATTGTTTCAATATGAAGATTTCCTAATGCCACTAGGGATAAGAACTGAGACACACCAAGATGATGCAGTTCTTACAAGTGGGGTATTTTCACACGAGAGTGTGAAATATTTTAGTCATTTTCCTCCCTCCCTCCATTGGGAGGAAACTCGCTTATGTCCGCAAACTTTTAGTGGCTACCCAATGACGCAATCCTGAAATTCCAACTGCAAAATGCCTTGTTTCAGAAAATAGTGGTGGTTCAAATTTGTATCTATATTTTTTGGTTTGCTCTCAGGCAGATTAAAAAAAATTCCTGACTTTGATGAAATTTAACAAAAAAAAGTACATTGTCTCAAATGAGAGATCAAGTTCATTATCCATCCAAATCCACATACCTGAACAATATTTTCTCAGCGAAATACGTGTGGATTTTACAAGGAGTACAAGTAGGCTTACAAGTACAAATGTTATAGGTAATTTGACAGGGCAAAAGAAAAGAAACTATTTTCAAGAACATATCTATAATGTGTTTTACAGAGAAATGGACGAAAACTAGAATTTTCTTGAGTTTTTCGTATATTTTCCTAAATATCTCAAAACTAGTTGAGAAATTGTGATAGGTGCAACGCATCTATTCTAAAGCTTAATAAATTTCCTACAAAAACGTTTCTCATATATTTTTTAATAAAGCAGTCTCGTTCAGATAAATCAATTCATACAATATGAAAGTGTTGGTTTCGTTCTTTTGAGCAGTTTTTTGTCTCTGCCTCAGTTTTTAATTGCATTTTTTTCAATAAAAATGATAAGTAAATGCAAAACATATTTTTATTACTTATTCTTTGTAATACAGGTTACCTTTAGAATGAGCGGAAGTCGAGTTAGATGAGTGAGTAATATCCCCTTATAGTTGGTCGGTGTTTATTCATTAAGATAGGTAGGCTTTGCTGGGCTGGCCATGTTCTAAGAATGGGGGATAGCGAATTAACTAAAAAGATGTTGACCGATAGGATGTTTGGAAAACGGAGAGTTGGCAGGCCAAACGTGAGATGGGAAGATGCCGTCAACTCAGATGCAAGAGACCTGCTGGGAGCTAGGAACTGGAAAGCTGCTGCGCAGGACCGAGCCACCTGGCGGAGGCGGCCCAGACTCGGTGACGGGTTGTTGCGCGGGATATGATGATGATGATAGTTGGTCAGTGCTAGTTTCCTTAGCATTGTGGCTTCTAAATCTCACATTTCATGGAGATGATTTGTAGGAGGTGTCTACATTTTCATGAAATTTCAAAACCAAGTATTAACTGCTTCTATTTCAAGCTTTCCAAATGACACTAGGGATAAGAAAGGAAACGCGCTAAGATGACCCAGTTCTTATGAGGCACACTTTTAAACACTTTCAGGACCAATGGCTTAAAACAAATTTTCTATCAGGGCCCATGTTTTTCTTTTGTATCGTGATTTTGGAAAACATAAAAAAATAAGTCAAGAAACTTATAAAATTATGTACGTTTGGCGGATTAATTACAATTCAGTTAAGTGTCAAATATGCCTCAACAGCAGGCCCTCCGAAGGAATTTTTCTGGCTGATTCAGTAGCATACAGTACCAGTTCCGCAAACCTAACCGGGAATAACCAAACTAAATATGAAGGGTATAGGACAAGGCCTAGAGTAGTGGGGATAGAAAGAAAGGCAAGCTATCTGCTGACGCATATGCCACGACGCTGGGACCAAACGTGTTGTCATAACAAGGACTTCATGTCATAAAGGGATGCTCATTTCATTTTTACTTTTGAGAAGACATTTGATCATTTAAGGCCGGACAGTACCTCTATGGTATGTATTAAGATGTCAATTAGGTTCTAGTTCCTCCTTTGGTTCTCTAAAGAAGAAGGTGAGAAATGAAATAATACGTAATTATTCAAAAGTATTACATTTATTGAATAACAATAATACAAATATAATAATTATATCAAATTGTTTCATAAAACATACCAAAATACTCAAACATTGCCTTAAATCTATTTATTGCCATCTCCTATTCACATTTCATTGATCAAAATAAATATGTGTAATTAGGCATTGGCAACAATAATTTCCTTTTAAATCCTGAATGAAAAACAACACTGGGTGCTGCCAAAATCCTTACTTTTCTAATAAATTATTAAAATTTTGGAATTCATAATATCTAAAGAATGAGGAATACTATTACTTCTGTTTTTTTTTTTAATTTAAATTTTTTTAATAAAAAGTTAATTTTTTTTTCTGAGGTAGTGGAATTTACTATACCTTCAAAGGCCTCCTAAATAACATAAACTTGAACTTTAAACATTCATAGACATTTTCCATTCTATTTTTTTTTTGGTTCGTCATTCAATAGTAGAGAGATTATTTTAATTGTCCTAACAAGCATGAAATCTTCTATATTTTAGATAATAAAATCCATTAAAAAAATGTTTGAATTAGGTTAACTCCTGAATAAGTAATATATTTATTTAAAAAAAAGTAAACTCCATTGAAGGTTAGTATTAAAAGATGAGTACAAAGCTTCCCCAATTTAAGAGTAGATAAGTAATTTATTATAATGCAGATGTTTTCTCTGATTAAATAGAGTCTTTTCATTTTCAGTTTATAAACTTGTAGAGAACAAAAAATTGTTTGCATAATTCAGTTTAGGCTCAAAAATGTAACTGATGGTCAGAGGTTCAGCTTGCCTACGTGAGCCTTACATACATTTTTCTGTATTTTACTCACAGCTCGGACGACATTTTCTGCTGAAACATTGGTATTATATTTTAAAAGAGAACCCAACTGAACCTCTGAGGATGACATGACATTTTAATAAATTATGGTCAAAAACTTCACCACCTACTGTTTAGGCATTGTTTTTTAACATAAATAATTGCTATTTGTCAAACAGTAGAGGCTTTTGATATAAGAAAATGGAGGATTACATCCACAACTATACAACACATTTAGGCAGAAAAAAAAGATCATCGCTCTATGCAATACTACGTATACTGCTATTCTTAAAACTGGTATTAATGAAGATAATGTACAACCAACAATTTAATTTTCTGTAGAAAATAGTCTTAGTGAATGCAAATTCAACCATTTAAAAACTAAATAGCTTTCACTAATATATTTGAAAAGGATCACAATTACAAATACACGAATATACAAATGACAAATAAAATTTACCACAATGCCAGCTGGCTAAATAACCAAAAATTCTAATTTTTATAATTGGAAGCCCGGAGGCCGTGAGTGTTAAGGCATGAGCATTTAACACTCCATGCCAAGGATCGTGGGTTCAATTTCCAATATGGGGTGGTGGCTTTTCTTTAGAAAAAAGAAAAGGCATCTGCTCTATCCTGGCTAGAAAAGGGTGGTAACCAAGAGACAACCCGTCCTAAAATTCTTAGTTAATAATAATGGGCATTAAAATTTAAATTATTTTTTATAAAAAGGTTGAGTTCAAAAAGGTATAAATATGGCAACTAACCAAAAACCTCCTTGACCAAGTCTTAAATAATATAAAGAATAGGTATTGTAAATTTTAGCAAAATCAGTTAAGATTCATTCTTCCTGGACTGGTAATAGCCAAAGAAGTATTTCGTGAATTCAGAGGCTTTGAATTGAGTGATGAATCTACTTTCACTGATAATGATAAAAAAAAAAAAATAATTACTCAAGTTGTTGACATTACATGTACCAAAAATATTCATAGGTTTAAGAATTACAAACAAGCTGTTAATAGGTTAATTTAAGAAGATTCTATAGTGTATTGGGTTGTACGGTTTATAATGTTTGATTCTTCGTTATTTAAGCAAAAGCTTTTTATATGTACTTTCTTTCTGTGATATGCATCTTTTTATCTTGCAAAAGAATCGCAGAAACAAAGTATATTCTGACAACAAAAGCAACATTTTGTAAACAAAAATTCTTTAAATGTAACATTGTGTTTTATGTACAAAATCAATTCTTAAGTTTAACCTAAACAGATCACCAAACATATTTATAATCGCGAAAAAACAAATCCGGGTTCCTGATCATAAATATTTTAATAATTAATGGCACATTTTTTACATAGATTAAGGTTATTTTATTAAAAATTATTGCAACAAGTTTATTATGATGCCTTTCTTAACTAAATAACATTAACAATTATACAACAAAATAAAATACCCATAAGTAGATCACAATTAGTTTTAAAATATAATTAAAACTTTTAGAAGATTTGCCTTATAATATGTATATAGATTGTATCATATCTAAGAAAACTATTCACTTATTTTGACTAGATGCGGTCAGACTTTTCAAGTGCTCCCTTCAGGGGTAGCTTCCAAGGTTTTCCACCCTTACCTTACCGTTCCCTTTAGCTAAACAATAAGGAATGCAATACTGTTTAAAAACAACTAAATATAGGCCTTTCAGCATGCAATACTTTATGGTTGTGATGTGACAACCAATTCAGAGACATAGCTTAGAAATTGTTAGAACGAAAATTTTGGAAAATGCAAAAATAAAAATAATAAATAAAACAAATAAATAATGTATGTACATTAAAAAAGGAAGCTTAAAAATTCGACCTTATATACCTATTATTAAATGTTCTTTATTGCATTTTCTAGCCAACATTCTGAATTATGTTATCAATGTTGTCGATTTTCATTTTAAACTAAATAAATACACAACTCATTGTACATATTAAAATGTGATAAATTAAAAAAAATATATTATTGTATAAAATATTCACGATTTTTATTCTGGTATAGGAGTGGGGGGGGGAGGACTGGTCATGTGCAAAATTTCATATGTAAATATTTTCTGTATCTTTCCTCTATTCATTCATGAATATAATAGGGCAACTTTCAAACAATATGCGACTTCTATCAGCATTTTCTTCTGTTTTCCAAAAGATTTCATCAGATCTCTCCTCCCCGCCCAAAAAAAAAAATACATCATAGGATCGACTGAGAAATCCATCACCTTAAAGAGTGGTGAAATCCCCACCTGTCGCCCCCCCCCCCGTTAACGCACGGATTGGGAAGACCCCTACTAATGCAAGGACTGCTTGTCCCTATTGCTTGTCGATGCCTTGCCATTTCAAAGAGTCGAAATGAGAAATTTAAGGTTATTAAGGTCCAGAGAGTTGTAAAGTGAGTATTGTTTAAAATAAAGAAACAGAATTTCATATTTACCATCGATTCGACATTTACCATATCGAATCATTTGAATTTTCTTTACTTTTAACCTTTTCAATGCGACGTGGGCTAGCTGCCTATTCCCTCCACTGGAGGACCAAACTCCCTCTCCTAGAGCGGCCGTACGCACCCGTACTTTTTTTTTTTACTTAGGCGCTCGTTACTAATCATCATTTTCATGTTTATCTTACGTGAACGACGACGTGTATTACTTGAAACGATTTATAAACTACAATTTAGGTATGCAACAAACCTACAATAACCATTTAAAACAAAGTTTACTTACTTTCCTTCCCTATATTTCTCTTTGTACTTCATTCCGAAACCACTGCTTGTTTTTAGACGTGATTTTTAAGTGTAGCAATGAAAATGTTTTTTTATTTATTATTAAATAAGCTACTCCTTAATTATTTTAAGTTTCACTAAAAAATGCTCTAAGAACATTTTCACAGTGCATACGCCTCTTAGACGAACGTTCAAAATTTGTATGTTGATTTTGAGATATAGGATTCGAAAAAAATCGGGGGAGACGTATCATCTAATAATAAAATAAAACATTAATTTTAAATATTCTAGAAATGGTATGATTCAAATATTAATTAGAAATGCAAGAAGAAGATCCTGAAATTAAATATAACAGTTGATATAATACAATAATATATATATTACATCCCTGGTTTTTGTTCTTTTAAGGTTGCGACAGCTATGTCTCTGACACACTTAACATACAAAGTATAAAGAGCTTTAGGTTGTGTAAATAAATATTTCAATGAAACTATTAACATCCGTCCAGTTTTGGAAAATCCACATTAAAAATATATTTTTATTAATCTCTAAATTTGATGAATAACTTTCAATATACAAATTATAACAACAATTATGTATTATTCAAGCACTTATATACAATATTAACAATAAATTACATAAATTTACAAAATAATATACATTCAACTATGGTGAATATCATTTGATTGAATCAAATTATAAAAGAATATATACAAAAGATTAAATGTTCAAAAGTTATGTGAGGCAACATTCATTATATATGTATTTACAATCTATAACAACAAAGTTACAACAATCTGGAAAACTAGGTCATTATATTTCAAGCAACATCATGATGAGCAAATCATTTACCTTGCCTATTGCTATACCTATATAGTTAATAACTAGCTAGAAATGAGGGACATATTAAAGGTCGCATCTACATTTCTATTTGTAAACTATTTACAAATCAAATAGTATTTACAATCATGCTTGAGAAATTTATTTATTAAATGTGCACTAATCTGCACTCGAGTATTAAATCTAAAGATTCTCATTTTGCTTTAAAACTTCATAAATTTCATGATCTTCTCATCAAATTTATAGAAATGAGGTGACAAGATCATGATGGCACTCTTTTAATTATTTGTTTATTTATGAGAATATCATAGAATATTATATATTTATGTAAGGAACGTCCAACCGTTCTATGATTCCGGGATGGACGTGTCCTTCGAATGTCAGAAAAGTGAGCAGAGTTTGCTTTTTGGCTTAGGCTGGACAGCTACTTGCTTTGTATTAGGCTCGGCTTCATCCTTTTCATCGACTTCTTCGGTCTTCTCATTCCTTAAATACAAGGAAAAATTAGCTATTTCTTATTTTAATTTGCTTAACTTAATTACTTTGAGGAATGACATTTTATTTATTTTAAGTGTATCAAAATTTGAAGTTATTACTGCTATAGATGTCGTATTCAGGCCATCAATTTCACAGATATATTATTTTATATTAATGTTAAAATTATTCTTGTTTTAAAATGTAATTGAGGTATTAGGACTTCAATAATTCTTTAAAACTGATTTGAAAAACAATTATCGGCACATGATGATCATTATTCAATCTGATGTTTTTACACACCAGGCTTTTTAATTAAAAAACAAAAAAAAAAAAAAGATGACTATGTGTATATTTCAATGAGGATTTTTGGGTTTACTAAAAGTTTCAATAATTTTTAATAAGTTATTATGTTGGATTGAGTACCTGTTAATTATTTCTAAGTATTCTGTAAAATACCAAAATTTCAAGATCTATGGGTTCTGAAACGTAAAATTTTCTAGTCGGCAATTCCGGATTGTCTCATGAGGTCAACCTCATAAGGGGGGTTTCCTTCCTATGGAGGGAGGAACCGCGCTAAAATATATGCATTATTTTTCTGGTGCATCGACTGCTATGGTCATTAGCACAACCAAAAAATAAATAAAATTTTACTAAATCTTAAAAATATACTTTGTCTGGCTGGATGAATTGGAGGTTGACTTGGAATATAAAGACCTGCTGATTCTGGTTTTCACTGACTTTCCGAGAGTTCTATTTTTCCGGAGTGAAGCAAATCTTCCCATTGTTGTTCCATTAGAACGTTGACCTCTTGAACTCACTCCTGTGTCACTTTCTCCTACCTTAAATTAAAATTTATTTTTATTAAATGCCTAACTATATAACAGATTGTGAGACAAATTTCTACTAAGCCAACTTAAACTTAAGACACAATATTTCTAAAACATGCAATTTTTCATTTGCTGTAGTCAAATTTTCTCTTGCACATTCACATGACAGATTGTATGAAGGAATTGAACTTAAAAATATTTTTAAAATGTAAATAAAAAATGCCAGCGTTATGTCCAAAACCCCAAATCAAAAAGATTTTATTTTTTTTTAAATAAAAAAAGAGTTTTTATTTATTTATTTAGCTTCATTGATTAATATGTACACCACATAAAATGTTATTTTTCATATTAAAAAATATAGTCTAGACAAAAAATTTATTGGATCATATAAATACATAATTCAACCTAAATATTCAGAGCTAAAAAGAAAAGGTAAATAAATAATAAAATATCGCCAATGATCCTACCGGATAAAGGAAAAATTAATAAATAATGAAATCATCATGCATTCAAACAATTTGAAATTTTAATGGAGGAATTATATGCTAGTAGAGAAGAGGGTAAGAATAATGTCGTAACAAGGGCCTGGACAGGTAGAGAGATCACCGTACAGGAGGGACGGCCAGCCCCCACCATCTGTCATAAGGTAAAGCTTAATGAATAATTACAAAAATATTTCAAGTATTACTTTACCTTTTTATCACAGTTCAATGTCGTGACAGTGAATTCTATTTCTTTAGCATCATCTTCTCCTGTAAATTCTTCAATGGGTTTCTCTATAGTGTCGTGATCAATCCAAGTCAGGCCCATCTCAACTTTCTCAGCAAGGTCTTGCCAGTGTTTACGGTTTTCCAATGTGCCTTCATATAATGGCAAGATCCAAGGAAAAGTATCAGAGAGAACCTAAAATCCATCAATAAACACATAAAATATGATAATGTAAGGGCCCAGGAAGGATGGGGGAGGAACACAGCTGACACAGGGGGACATACAGCAATAGAATTACATTTTTTTTCTAATATTAACACCAAAACATAGTATAAGATTAAACATCTAGAAAGAGCTTGGTGGTCGACTGCCGACTAAAGAGGGAAATGTCGCAGCACACATGTCTCACATTGAGGAAGAGCCTCTCTTGGCAAAAAAACTGACATGAACTAACTAATTTATAAGTTTTTTTCTCCACTTTGTGCATCATTTATCACCTCTTACTTCGGTTCCTTACCCTCCAGAGATAAGTGGGTGATTATGAGAGAAAAACTATTGCATGCCTAAGTTGTCCCCATCTACAGACCATTACGCAAGTCACCACAGATTGTACTAAACTTGTATCTCAAAGTAATGGGAATCTGCAACTGCTCATTCCGATATCAGACACAGCTGTAGCTTCTCCGATGTTGGAAATACAGCATTATCTCGCCCTTATTCACTCATCCGACCCAAAGGGAATAGAGGGATTACATTAACTTGACAAAATATTCAAGACAAATCAATAATAACATCCACTCATAAATAACACAGATTTTTGGGATGGGTTATCTATAGGTTACCACCCTTTTCTAGCCAGGATAGGACTGATGCATTTTCTTGTTTTGAAAGAAAAGCCACAGCCCTTATATGGGGAATTAAACTCATGACCTAAGGCACGAAATGTTCACTCATAACAATCGTAGCCGGGCCTCCAAAAATAATTTTTAATTTATTAATGATATGCTGCCCATTTTCAAAGGGTTACAATAGCACAGCCTACTCATCAATCCTAGTAGATAAAGTAATTTAAAAAGACAGATCGGTAAATCCGAGAGTATCTTTTTCCTCTTAAGATCGTTCATATGTATCTTCTATTAGTCACTTGTATAAATGGTGATGTAGGATTTCCAATGAGTCTACAATAATTGAATCAGACAGTTTGGATAAATGTTTGAATTCTATTAAATATTCTTCGAAAAATGTTGCTGTAGTCCTTGGAATGGCATTTCTTGCCCCAAACCAAAGACCTCTTACCTTGAAATCTCTTTCTCCGTAAGTGTCTATGAATTTCTCTTCTAGTTAAGGGATACATTTATCATAAATTGTCTTTTTTTCTTTGTCAACTTTTGAGGCCTGGTCGAGATCATTGCATTCATATCTCACTGAGGGATCCACTATTAGGGCTTTTCTGCTTTTCTTATGAAATGCCAAGATATCAATAAATCTAGTTGAACCCTCCGAGTTGATGCAGTAAATCTCGTCCAAACATGCATAGTTCTTTTTTTCCCAGAAGATTTTGGATTTCTCTTTTGAGATTGTGGTGCCACCTGGTGATGAGAAGAGAGTTGTATGGGCACTTGCTACTCACAGCAAGAGACTACACAGCAGAGATATGTGCTGGTGTTTCAGTCTCTCAACTACAATTGAGCCAAAGGGTCACATTTTATGATAGCATAACAGCCAGATTACATTACAAATTTTATATGTTTTTATCAATTCAAATTTTTCTGGCTACACATTTGTCAAACTCAGAAATATACAATGAATGGATTAATTGATACACATATATTAGAGGATACGATTGACAAAAAACTTACTTTGTATAGAGGAAGGCAGATTACATCTATGAATCCAACTTGCATTTGTGGAAGCTCATCTTTTCTCTCACGATCCATCATTGCCTTAAATGAAATATGTTAACATGCATTACTTATTTTGTAAGTTTTATATCACTGTTAGATAAAATAACTTAAATAATTAATTTAAGCCTGTTTCCTTCCTCTGATACGGAGGAAAACCATTTATAATTCTGTCCGATGAATATTGAGAAATGTGGCTTATATACTGGAGGACCAGAGGTCGAAACTCGGGCACGCACTAAAGATTTTATTTTCTAGTGTCATCATTTGGGGGAAGGAATTGGTGTCTTAGACCTTTCCTAGGCCCAACCAGCTTTTACTGGATACTTGCAATTGGAAAAATCAGGGGGCTGGGGCACAGTGCTGGAACACTATCTTCTCCCTAGTGTGCAGTACAATAAAGAATCGAAGAAGAAGAATTGAAATTAAATATAGTAAAAAAGGTAATATTTGCCAAAATGCCTTTCTTTATATAAGAGTTCACATAGAACACAATGCTGTTTCAAGGCCAACTCGGGAGATTTTTAGGCAGAATTTTAGTTTCTTTTATTCACCTTGAGTAATTGAGGAATTTTGAAAACAATTTAGAAGGATGCCTTTAAATAATCAGTTAGCAAACTTGATCAGAGTTACTATTTATAAAATATCCGAGAATTTTAGCAATTTGTTCAAATATTCTTAATAACTACTAAATAACTCACTATTGGCTGTGTGTTAAGTTGTAACTTTTCTAGATCTCCCTGGTCAAAGAACTCATCAGCTACTAGCTTAGCTACTTTGTGCTGGACTTCCCAAGGCTTTGCTATAGCTCCAACATCGCAGGCAGTCATCATCATCCCACAGAGTACTGAAATCAATGAGATACATTCTAGATAGATATTTTCTACATAGAATTTTTTGTCACTTAAAATTACCAAACCAATTCAACACTCAAGCCATCCCAGCAGCAAGCACAGGTTTGGAGTTCCATTGTGGAGCGTCCGGTCCAAAAGGGCCGAAAAATATTAGTGTATAAATGGGACTAATTACTTTGATCATCTATACCTTCTCATATCTTGTTTATCCTCTGTCCTCTTTTTCAAACCACCTTCACTCTTCTAATGAACCTTCCAGCGTTTAAATAATCCCAATTTCCGATTGGTGAATAAGCACGCTTTGCGCCTAGCAACCCAATATAATTGGTCAGCCCATTTTATTTTATTTAATTAGATAAAGTTTCTACGCTTTCAAGGCAATATGAATTTATATATTCTGTATGGTTTTATCAAGGAGTCAATACTCTCCATCTTTGAACCCCATGTTTATGTGTTCTATTACATCTCTTCATTAGCTTTTATTGTGGAGGTGAGCGAACACAACAGTTCCAGTAGCGAACTAAGAAAGCTAACTGAAGTAACACCTCCACAAGATAAGCTTCTTAAGAGCTAAGACATACAAAACAAAACTTGTCAGGCCAATATACTAGACAGATATGAAGACTAAACAAGTGAGAGGGATAGTTCAATCAAGACATAATAATTCTAAGAATTGTTTATTATTCTTAACTTAAATGAAAAAGATCCTTTTAAAATTTTGTTTTTCTTAGAGCATAGTAAAGATGTATCAGGCCATCCCTGATCAGGTAAGACATTACCTGATCAGGGACATTACCTGTTCCCTCCTTTTCAATTTATTTTTGTTTACATTTCTTGTTTATTATAGCATTAAATACACTTCTATTTATCATGTTTCGGTTAGTGAAACTTATTTATTCTGTGCTGAAATTTCATTTAGGGAAGTGAGAAATTTAGGCAAATGTCATTAGGGAGTGAGAAGTGCAGCAGTGGTTTGAACGATTTCGAGCGGGAAACCGCAAGCTTGAAGATGAGCCTTGTACAGGCCAACCAACAGAGCTTGATGACGAACTCCTGCAGGCTACTGTAGAAGAAAATCCTGTTGCAACAGTCGAAGAGCTAGCACAAAAACTTGAATCTACACATACAGTCCACCCACATTACTTATGGGATTACCTGATAACTAGAAATTTAGAAATTTAGAATTTTAGATTGACTTTAAATGACTGAATGTTTGAAGAATAGCCATGAACAGGCTCTTAAGTAGGTTATTATTTATAAGGAATCAAATAATAAATTATATTAAGATGGCCGTTTAACAATCATACAATAATTTAATATTCAATGTATAATATTTAATAAATTTAAATCTTACAATCTTTTTTTCCTTCACTTTGCCAATCAAATTCTCCATTTTCGATGAGCTCCAAGAAACTACTTTTTTTCTTGAAGTACATAGCGAGATCAGTTGATAAAATAGAGTGTTCTACAACTTTCATCACATATTTGTAGTCGTCTGGTGACAAAGCCTGTATAAATGAAAATGAAGTTGCATTATACAATGGTTTGCAACAAAATTGAGTTGTATTGATTTTATTTTACTAATTTAAATAGTTAGCTGACAGTGAGTATGATATTTATCTATACTAAGCACAATTAGAGTTATAAAATCATGGAGTTTCTATAATGGGCTTTAAAACAAAATTTTATAGATTTTCTACAAATTATTTTAACAATTTGTAATGATAAATGTGCAGAATGAAACATTTAGTGAGCAAGGAAAAGTAGTTCAACACAGAAGAATGCTACTTTTCAACCCTTACGATATGACAACCCATACAATGTTAGATGCCTATAAAGCAGCAGCCTCCAGGTTCCACAGGATAGCATTAAAATAGCTGAGCCTGCACCGTTCATCTCTTTTAATTTCTTCTAACACGCTTTCATTATTTATTTCATTAAAAAGTTGTCCGTTAATATTTCTTATCTGGGGGTTTGGACCAGAAACGGCAGGCTGAAACATGTTTTTATTTTTTATATTTAAAAAAATGTTTAAATTATTTTTTTAAATTATATCAAGTCAACTCGAAGTTTGGATAATATTTACGGAACAACATCTCCGAGTACACATCAACTCGTAAAACACAAATTACTATAACTATACAAAAGGGCCGAGTAGCAGAGAGGAACCCCCTTTAATTGGCTTAAACTGGATTTTTATGAACTCTAGTGGATACAAGAATGACCAGAGCTATTAAAACATATCGTTAGATATCACAAAAAGCTGTCACAGGGATAGCTTTCAGTACCAAAGCGAAGAAATGGTGTCACGAAAGTAGCTATCAATCGACAAGGCATGCCCAACCGTTGTAACAAAAGTGCCTATCAGTCTCAAATAGGTTAAGACTGAAACTTATGAAAATGGGTTTTATAGAGTCATTATTAATTACAACTTAAACATATTTTATGATTAGAGCATTATAAGGGCCAGGGTTGCCATATATACTGGTCTCCAAAACAAACATCTGCCTAAGCCAATATCTCTCCAGTGTCTCACTCTTGAAATTCACAAATAGATTGGTTCATTTATGTTTCCAAATTAGATTATTAAAAAAAACAACAAAAAAAACAAAAACATAGAAATATTTGTAAAAGTTGCAAAAAGGGAAAGAGGGGGTCCATTTATTGGAAAGAAGGCACATTGTCATAGAGGTATGATGCCGTTTTAATGATTCTTGTTGTCAATCCTGTCCAGAACTACTCATATCCTTTAGTACTTTCTGTTAGCAAATACACTAAAGTAAGTCGGATTTAATGATATCGTTTAAGTATACTGATGTATTTATATTGCCAATTAGGATCGCTTGGGATCTTCCATTTTGTAAAATGAAATAATTTAGCTCCAAAATTTTGGTCAATTAAAAACCCATACTATTATATAGAATTAGGATAGAACTAAACGACTTGATATCTCTCCAAGTTATAAGAGATGCATTAGGAGATAATGTAAATATTGAAGGTAAAAAAATAAGTTCTCTGAATATGATTAAATTATATAACGAAATAAATTAAACAATAAATGGGACGGCTTCTTTCTCCAGCAGTGGTAATTCTAACCTACTTCTGTCTGCGATATTTTGCTGGATTTCTCTCCAGCTTCGTCAGGCTTATATGTTTTGTCCTCGGAGGTAGGGGGACTGACATGAAGTTGGAGGGGAATCCAGCAAAATATCGCAGGAGGAAGTAGAGAGGAGTAATACCGCAGGAGAAAAAAGTCATTCCATTATTATTTAACAATATAATAGCAATTGTAGCCAAAAAATACACTTGTTTTTATTCAATAACATGTTTTCTTGACATACAACATTTTGATATGACTGCTACGGTATGCCTTGTGACTATTAAAGTCTCTATTTGTTATTTTACTTTCTTTTTTTTTTCTTTTTTTTTTTTAAATTGGTCTTACTTCTAGTAATTGCTAGTTTTACGCACCTGAAATATATTGTTTCCTTCACTATTTAGTATCATGACACACTGATCAAAGTGATGATGTTCCATTGTACTTGTTGTATACAGAATGGCAAGTGGAGATTCTGTTTTTGTTTGGAAAGCGTTATTTGTTCCCCGGTGGTCGAGATCATGACAGAGGCAGGCAACAAGAAGCCCAAGGATCTAAGAGGATGAATCTATTAGATGAAACAATAAGTGAAAATTGTGCCATTTATTGTAGATTATGGATAACTCAGCCTAAAAAAAAAAGTGTAAGTCCAAAAGACAGGATCATGGTACCAATATTTTTTTGGAATCAGAATCCAGAGACTATTTGATCTGAAGAAGTTGAAGTCAAGCTCAGTTCAAGGTTAAATGTACAGAGTAAACCGATAACACAATGACATTTTTTTTTTTACGGCGCATTGACATCTAGGACATTAGCACCAACATCCAAGGGGCAGCAAGGAATTTTCTCAATGAGCCTTGAGATGAGAAAATTCCTGCCGCCGCAGGATCATGGAAAAAAATCATTAACCACTAGTTATTTTCAAATAAACATTTTTATCAATTCGAATAAACTCAAAAAAAAAGTAACAATAGTATAATAATGCATACTACACGGCTATAATAATATTAATTGTAATATTAATAGAAATAATATAGCAGGTAATGATATTATTAATAACAATATTATAAAATCTATTATAACTGTAACATATAGTGTAGTAATAGTATAGTAGTAAATTATACTTATAGTAATATTGCCAAAGAATAATAATATTTTACCATTTTCTCTGAAATTATTAAATAATTTCTTAATTCCGAGTCTGAATCGTTTTTGGATTCTAGAGAATGTAAACTTATATCGAAACCAATATCTATTTTGATTATAAACGTCATCCTCTATTATACATTCATTAATGTCTGATTTTGCTTTGCCTTTTTATATTTTTTCTCCGTAAAGAAAGCTCTTTACTTGATATCAGAAGAACCCGGTGCTTTTTCGAACTCTCACACAACGCTGTAAACTCTTTTTTATGTCTGCCTCTAAGGAAGCCGAAAGAGCCATCAGGGCGAATATCTTTTTTCATGATAAAAATTAATAACAATTTCTTCTAACTTGATATATTGTTTCAACCAGTATTTATATAAGTGATTATTTTCTGCGGTGAACACGTTCTTACATTTTTTACATATTAATATAGGACTAAACTGGCAGTCTTTTTAATATTGCTTAATATTTCTTTAGGATCATCCTGCAGATTAAATTTAATCATTTGCCCAAGGATTAATACCGTTTTCTTGGATTTATCCGCATTTTTTTCAAATTTGGAAGAAAAAATGATGATGATGGATCTAAAAATAAAAATTTTTGGAATCGGCAAATTTTGGCAAACTAAATTACCCTCAGTACATTATACTTGAGGTAAACTTTAAGCTCTAAAAAACTTGGGATGGGTTCAGATGAAGTTTTTTTGCTATGGTCTACCAAAATTTTATACTTAAAAAAAATTTCAAAGATCAATGAAGAATAATTCAGGATAAATAATAAGGGAGTAATTACCCATAATCAATTATATCAGATAAAAGAGGAATAGTTTTGAGGTAATTTCCTTTTGACGACTTAATAAAAACACTGTCCTATCTTCAACGAGAGAGGCTCAAACTGATTGTTGGTATGAACCAGGTTTTAAAGACTTTGCCTTGTTTATAATACTGCTAATGTGTTTGTTGATCAAAATAAAACTAATATTTATTAGTTTTATACGATTTTAATTCATTGAATAGTTTCTAAACTTAGCTAGAGGATTAAAAATTAAATATAAGAAAACAAAAATTTAGGCACGTTACACTGTGCGCCGGTGGGAATCATCTCCTGCATGGGAAACTAAGGCGTTAACCACTAGACCACGGGGAGACCCCACAATGAAACATATATTTAAGTATGGAGCCTGCTCTGCTCAATCAGTTTAGCTAAATATTTTAAATTTCTAAATATAAAACAATGAAATTAACCATTTATGCATATTAAAATTAAGTTGACAAACAAGACTAATAATAGAAAGCTTTTGCCTTTAACCTGCAACTCTCCCATTAATTGCTTCGGTGTAACAAAATTCTTGTTATAGATATGTAAAGTTCAATCATAAGTTAGCCAAAAGTTTTACAGTGTAAGGCCCCTACGCCTTTGGGCCTAGTATGAATTAATAAGAGCGAGAGAATGCTTTTTTTCCAACATTGGAGACCGTATAGCTAAATCGGATGTTGGAATGGGGAGATGCAGATACCCAATTCAATCTGTGGTAACTTAACCCTTAATTAGTGGCGTCGGGTCATATTGACCCAAATGTATTTGTTTATTCGACCTTTGCCCTTTGAAATCTTTGTATTTCAATAAATATTATTGTTTATTATTATTTATTTAAATTACTTTACCCAAAAAAAATCAATTTAAAGTTTGTTTCACTGGGGCCCCGACACCATTAGTTATGGAAGAAAAAGCACGCCACTAATTAAGGGTTAAGACATGTTCTATAGCTAAAGACACTTAATGTTTGTGGAATACCATTTCCATGCTTAATCTATTACTTATTAAGTTGTTTGGATAGGGTCAAGAGCTGGAGTGGAAGACAAATTTATAAAGTAAGGAAAAATAAAAACCTATTTGGAGGTATTCGTCTCCAAGACGCCAGAGTTGTGTAGATCAGATTTCTTTCTCCCCTTTTAATCAGTAGTCCTTTAGTGTGTAATCATTTCTCATTTTAGCAATTTTTAATCTTTTACAATGTTTTAGTGTAAAACTTAAATCTAAAAGGATTTCTGTCCCTCTATTCATGTTCTCTGTGTTTAACCTGGAACTGATCTGCACCCTGATCCGATTAAATGAACACACGTTTCTTTTTTCTTTTTTTTGGGGGGGGGGGGCTATTGAATTTACAACCCTAATTAAAATGTCAGTAATAAATTATTTTTTGTCAAATAAAAATAATTCCTTACAAAAGAATTTCTTAAACCTTTAAGTGGAACAAATCATAAAAAAGAAATGTTTACCTCAAGGTCTGTCATAAACCTTTCCATCTTTCCTGTTTTTAACATGGCGAACATTGTCTGTGCAACATTAAGTGCGTGTCTCCAGTTATGATATTTGACAGGCCTGTAGTTTTTCTTCACACTTAAAAGCCAGCGACAAAGCACCTATGTAACAAGAAAAAATAAATAAATCATTCAAACCTCTAAGTATTTTATACTGCAATGTTTCAGATGATAAATCCTCACATCATATGGTATATGGAACTGTTCAACCAAGTTGCATTCCAGAAACATTCGAATTGTTGCTTTACAAGTATCTTCATCAGTCAAATCAAAGTCGATAAATTTAAAACTAAAAAAAAAAAAAACTTAGTCAATCAAGATATATTTTTACTTTGTATATAAAATTTATAGTATATTTTTTCCAAAGTTCAAGAAAGAAATTTTGAAGATGCTAGTCATAAAGGACAAAAACAAGGAACCTTTAAATGGAAATGATTCATTTACAATACTCAGATGGTTGCTTTACAATGCCTAATCTATTGTGGATGCAATTTGTCCAGGCATCCCATACTTTGTGGCAAGATACTGATTGCCCTTTATTTGGCTTCAGATTCCCACTTCAACTTCTTCCCACCAGAAACTTGTATATGAGGCACAATGGGCATGTTAAACAATGGCGTTGCTCTTTTGTACTTGTAGAGGCAAAGAAGTAGCCGTCTGCCCAGTGCTCTTGGTTAGCAACTCAGGGTAAATAGATAGTTGCATAAAAATTAGTTTGAAATTATTTAAATGATAGTTTTCTGTGTAACGTTCTTGAGATAACACTAGTTTAAAGTCAACTTCCAAGAATAAGTTGACAATTTTACCTAAATAGGTTGTATTTTTCAGCTGAAGGTATCGAATCATTGTGGAGTTTAGCTGTGTCATCTAATGAAGCTGTCGCATGATAAGACAGACATTCTAATGCCACTTTCTGCTTTGCCATAAGTTTACCTATAAAATAATTAATTATAAGATAAAATAATGAGTACGTTTTAAATAGGTATTTTGATATAGGGAATGCTTTGTAGAAAAGTGTGATACGTTTTCTGATCACTTGTTTTAAATTTTATGGTCTGATATGTTTTTTCTTGAGTGTTGTTCACAACCAAAAATAATAATTAGAGTAGAATAATGAATATGTTAAACAAGTAATGTAAGAAAAGGCAGGGGAAGCTTATGACATATATGGCTAATTAGTGGCATGTGCTCACACTTCTCCAAAAAGACAAAAATAATTGCATCCAACGAATGAAAAAATTTACTTCAATCAACCACTATTCTCCTGGATAATCTTTTTCAAGCAAATAAAGATTCAATAGATTCTTTGGATGAATATGGAATAGATAAGGAGGAAGTCCTTATGAAATGTACGAATATACAAATTTATATTCTCAGGCCATTAAAATTGTAACAAACCAGCTACATTCCGAATATCATAATAATAAAAATAGTTATTCCTTACATGCGTTTTCATACATCTGGGTATTGTGAATGCCAAGCCCACAAAAAATAGCAAAAGCTTCAAAAATTGAAACATCACCATCAGTGAACGGCTGTCCAGTTTCCTGAAAAACAAATTAAATTAATCACCTCGACGACGTAAAACATATGATTACTTACCTACAAACATACAAAACTTACTGAATGAGAAGAGAAAGGCAAGAAGAATATGGCAAAACACAAGGAATCCCTCTGACAAAACTCGACTAAACCAACTTACAAGGGAATTAAAAACTGAACTCAGAAAACACAGAAACGACCAATTTGAATCTTACACAAAAGAACTTACTACATCTGAAAAAACACTTTGGCAAGCTACGAGGAAAATCCTCTCCTATAAATCTTCCCGTCATCCCCTTCGCCGAGAAGATGGTTCCTGGGCCAAAACTGACGAAGAAATATCCCATTCCTTTGGCCTACACCTCACCCAAGTCTTTACTCCTCACCATGATATCAATGATCCTGACCATACACTCCTTGTCTCCAGTCAACTGGACACTCCTCTTCAACTATCACTCCCACCAAAAGCCTTTAATCCCAAAGGAATCCTGAATGCTATCCAACATCTTCCTCCAAAAAAAGCCCCTGGATATGACCTCATCACTTCCAAAATTCTTAATAAACTCCCGAAAAAAGCCATCCTCTTCCTAACTTACATATATAATGCCGTATTAAGAACGACATATTTCCCCATCCTGTGGAAATTTTCAGTTATCCGGATGATCCCAAAGCCTGGTAAACCTATTCATCAACCTTCATCCTATCGTCCCATCTCACTCCTTCCAATAATGGGCAAAATCCTTGAAAAACTCCTTCTCAAACGCCTTTATCCAATCCTGGATCCCATTATCCCATCCTCCCAGTTTGGGTTTCGCCATTCCCACTCCACTATTCACCAATGCCACCGTATCGTAGACAGCATATCCTCATCCTTCGAGAATAAGCAGTATTGCTCTGGGGTTTTCCTTGACGTAGCTCAGGCTTTCGATCGAGTGTGGCACCAGGGCTTGCTGTTTAAACTCAAAGAAATCCTACCTTCAACTTATTACCTTATAATGAAATCCTACCTCTCCGACCGTTTTTTCCAGACATCCTATGGTACCTCATTATCTCCAATCTTCCCCCAACTTGCAGGTGTCCCACAAGGTGGAATTCTCAGTTCCGTACTATTCCTGGCTTATACGGCTGATATCCCATCTCATCCTGAAACATCCATCCACATGTATGCTGATGACACTGCTATCCTTACTGTCAACCAAAATCCAATTCTTGCTTCTAATTCCCTCCAAGAACACCTGTGCCTACTTCAACCATGGCTAAATAAATGGAGAATCAAAGTAAATGCAGAAAAATCTAGCCATGCAACTTTCACACTTTGTAAGTCAAGCTGCCCGCCAATAACCCTCCAAAACATTATAATCCCGCAGAAATCGCAAGTAAAATACTTAGGCCTGATACTAGACAAACGCTTAACTTGGAAGCCACACATAACTCAGAAAAGACAGGAACTAAACAGACGTTTTAGACTTTTATCACGCTTATTGGACAAACGCTCAAAACTAACAAACGACTTATATACAATACCATACTCCGACCAATATGGACTTATGGACTAGAACTATGGGGTTCCACTAAACCTTCCAATTCCTACAGAATACAAACAATACAATCCAAAATCCTTCGAAAAATATCCAATGCTCCTTACTATGTCTCGAACCTAACCCTCTATAATGACTTCAATATCCCCTTTATCCAATCCCTGGCCAAATCAGTCTATCAAAAGTTCCATTCCAATCTCCCAGGCCATCCAGATCCTTTGATAAATTCTCTATCCTCGTTCCAAAATCCACAAAATCCCCATAGAAGGCTGAAGCGGAGGTGGCCTAGAGACAATTTGCTTTAACATCTGCAGTGCACAAAGTGTGTTATATTTTCATTTAAAATTCTTTGCAGTTGTTTCATTATTATTTTATATTATCTTTTTATTTATTTATTTATTTTTTCTTTAATGCATTACTATTGTGGGTTTTGTAATTGTTCATATTCCCACATCAAGCCTCACAATGTCATTATAACTGAACCAGCAATATTACTAGAAATATGTTAACTCATATTGTTGTAATAATCAATAATAATAATAATAATAATAAATAAATTAATCAATTTTAATTCAGTTCTGTGGAGTTTAACTCATGTTTGTGGAAAAGTATAAGAATTAGTAAATGAATTTGATTGACGTATTTTTTTTTAATTTACTTTTACTCTGCAGCTGGAAAGAGCATTCTCTTTGTGATAAGGGTTATAATTGTTTCTATGATAGATTTTTACTTTGTGTTAAGGGACATATTTTTCCTGTAATTTCAAGGCCATAATTAAACATTTTTTTCCCCCTTTTAGTCAGTCGGTAAATAACATTATGAATATATTTTATTGCCTCTTTGCTCACTTCTTCAGTGATATAAAATTCCTTATGGATGTGATTATAATATTAGATATGAATTCTAAAATTATGCTCTAAATACAATATCCTGAATAGCCAATCATTGGTGAATAATATGTGACAAACTGCCATAACTGAAACATGAGTTAGACAGTGAAAATGAAATAAAAATTATTTCGTTTAGAGCCTTCTGCTCAAATTCAGGAACATAAATAAGCTTTAGGTCCACACGACAAACCTATGTAATGTACTGTATAACATATAGTCTTCTTTTTCGTACATGGCCACCGTGTATGCGAGAACACCAGCGGACACTTTTTTGTAACGCTGAGGTCCACACGACAAACCTATGTAATGTACTCTATAACATACAGTCTTCTTTTTCGTACATGGCCACTGTGCATGCACGAACGACACTGCACATGCGCGAACACCACTGCGCGAATGCCAGCGAACACTTTTTTTGTGACACATACAGTTTTCTTTTTCGTACATTGCCTCGCCACTGCGCATGCGCGAACACTCTTTTGTGACACATGCAGTCTTATTTTTCGTACATGGCCACTGCGCATTAGGGTGGCCCTTAGCTATAGGGGTGTTTCTTGAAAGTCTAAATGTTGCTCCTCCCACCCCCCAATTCTGTTCCAATCAACAAAAAAAAAACAAGCTGTGCAAAATTTCAATGCAATCGGACAACTGCTAGGCGACCCACAAACGGTTTGCAATTGAAACATAGTATACGCAGCGATTAATTCCATTAAAAAGGTATATACTGTTCTCAATCATTTTCCCAAAAAACATTTACGTAGTTACATCAAGGCGACCCGAGAAATTGTTTAAAATCATTTTCAATCATAAGTCGATTCTAAAAAGTTTTGGAATAACGTGGAAACATTTTAAAAAAGATGAGAATTTTACTAATCCACACTAGGGTGGCTCTTAGCTATAGGGTTTTTTTTTTTTTTTTTTTTAAATCAAACTTTTGCTCTTCCCACTTCCTAATTCTGTTCCAATTAACAAAAAAACTAGCTACGCAAAATTCTAACGCAATCAGACAACTGCTAGGCGACCCTCAAACGCTTTGAAATTGAAACATAGTACACACAACGATTAATTCCGTTAAAACAGGGATATACTGTTCTATCTCAATCCATTTCTTATTGCAATTTATTTAGAAGAATCCCATCTACCCAAGAAATTGTTTACAATCATTCTGAATCATATATCTCAAAATTGAAATCTAAAAATTGCAGAGATAACATGAAAACCTTAAAAAATATAAGGCTTTTAATAATGTGCATTATTTTGTGCAAACACAACTTATATAAGACAACCTCATTTTTATTTGAAACAAAAATTTGTATGTTTGTATGGCATAATGTGAACAATAAAAAAATACAAATATTGAACATAATGTTTTCCTAAGAGTGAATTTAGTAGCAGTCGGGTATTTTTCCCGGTCCCCGGCAACGATTTGCAAAATAAAATGAAAAAATCGATTTTTGTGGAGGAAAAAAATCATTTTGGTGGAGGACGTACCTATTCAGTTGATTTTTTTTCTTCTTCGGTATCGTCTGCTTCCAGCATAACGTGAGCTATATTTGCCTTAACCGCAGTTGGAAAATTTTCATCAAATAAGGATAAAGCCACGGTTTCGGGAACAAGCACCAGAGATGATTGGAAAAAAGTTTTTTGCAGCAGCCTTACTAATTTTTGGATCAATATCCTGATAATGTATCAATTGATGAATGAATAGAAAGTCATGATATGGTGCTTCAATTGGGTCTTATGACAGAAGCCAGGCTCGAACGTACTCTCACGCAAGAAAACTACATGTTCTTCTTAAAGAATTTTTCTCGCTATGAGATACCTGGAATTTATTTTGGAACAGGTACATTTTGAATGCATAAATCGCCTTTCGCACCCACTTAGTATGACTTACAGCTCCTGGTACACGAAACGATACTCCTTTCTTCCCGTGCAAACAAGTGCATTTTCAGGAAGAAGGGACAGACTTGATTGTTAATCTTTTTATCTAATATTAACAAGATAACGACTAATTTCATGTTCATTACCAGTGCATACCTGCTCAAAAGTGATTAAAAAATAAAATAACTTAAAAATAAATTATCTGAAAAAATTACTTTCGGACAAAAATGTCAATATTTCAAGGTCATTGCGGGTCGCCTTGGGGTTGTTTGATTTAGCTAAAATTTTGCACAGTTCGTTATTTTGTTGATTGGAACAAGATAGGGGGGTGGGAGGTAAACTTTTAGAAAGTTGAAAAATAAGGGCCACCCTACTACGCATGCGCATACTCGAACGCCAATGTGCATGTGCGAACGCCAGCGGACACTTTTTTGTAACGTTTTTTTTCCAGTTTAGTCACTTCTAAAGCATATTTATATTAATCCTGTTTTATTTCTGGTTTTAATAATTTCATGTAATTGATTGTTTTACTCTTTAATTTTGGAATCATGCTGGTCCCTTGTGATGTTCGTTTAGATTTCATACATGTATGCCATTCTTTTAATTGTTCATAGTAATTTGAATTGTTATTCTTTAAAAAATAAAAATCATTCCCATAACAGGCCACAAGGGCCCTGAGGGACAGATACTATAGAGGTATCTGATTCATGACCAGACGGCACACTAGGGAGATAGTGTGGTCATTACTATGCTCCGGCCACCTGATTTTCCCCTTTGCAGGTACCTATTAATAAATTAATTAAAGGCTGGTTTGGCCTAGGGCTGGCCAGGGAGGCCGAATCCAGCCCACCAACGAAGACAATAGAAGATAAAAATCTTATGTGCTTGCTCAGGATTTGAAACCAGGCCCTCCACCATATTAGTCCAGTGGTCTACCACTGAGCTAACCTTGCCATCGTTGTTAATCTTTACGTTTAAGTAAATTTTATGGTGTATTATTAGTGTTTAATGGGTTTTATTATACATAAGATTCTGTTAGAGACAGGGAATTATGCAGCACTTCGAAAGCATGCTTTGAATGGACTGAAATAAAACTATGGTGAAGATTTGCATTGTACGTTTTTATACTTAATTTAGATGAACCTTCACTACTTAGTAAACCAGAGGTTCTTAAACCTATGCCCTCGGGTGCCAAGATGACCACAAAACTATTTTGCTCTTGTAGCAGTCATCACATTACTATTTATAAAGTTGAAAAGTCCATGAGGAGAATTATTCAGGATGAAGCATCTTCACTTGAAGATTGGATGTTAAATATTCAGACTGATATTTTATTAAAATCATGCATATCTTAATCCAATGAAAATATTTGAAATATCTACCTGTTTTCAAAAACTCCTGTTTTGTTTCCACTTATCTATGTGGATCGTTGTTTTAAACAATTAAATCAACAATCAGATCTTATCTTCAGGATATCAATCTCAAAGATGCCATCAGTTGGGAAAATAATCTTATTTGCCTGACTTTGAAAAATCCCAAAAATCGCATTAAATGTAACTCTTTGTTACCTGTTTAGTTCAGGATATAATGCTTATGATTGAAATCAAATAAAAACATATTAAGAATCTTTATTATTTTTAAACACATTTTCTTTCTCTCTACTTAGGGAGAAAATTTGCTTATGGTTGCCATCGAACCGATGACGCAACCCAGAACCAGCAATATGAGGAAATAAGGTTAAGACCCCTGCTTTAAACTGTCAATTTGTTGGATAAAATAATAAAATTTGTGTATAATTATATTGGCAACACCTGGACTGTACCGATGCTTGTAAACAAAGAAAGTAAGCTCCGACGCCATTGAGGTTGTTGTATTCTCCCGAGTAGTTGTTAGAATAAGTTTCCTTTGTATTACTTTATTTGTGATTTAATAAAGTGTGTTTATTAAGAACTGAAATAGTTCTCTGTTTCCACTTTACCGAACACAATTAAATGTTGCAATAATTTTACTTCATTTCAAAGTGATTAGAATAGTTCACCGCTTTAACAATAAACAATAGGTAACACATACTTACCTTATTAATTAGTTGAGCAACTCCTATAACCTGTTTCTGTCCATTAATGATAGGCATGCAGAGTATGCATCTTGCTATCACTCCATCCTGTTCACCGGTCACATCCTCATTCATCCAAGAAGATACGTCACCAATATTCAAGATCTGCCAATAAATGAAATAGAATCATTTTGTATTCAGTAAGACTGTAAATAATTAAGCTTTTACCCATAATAAAATTACTCCGGAGCTTAAGAAAATTTATTTATATGTGGCAAAAGGTCAAATTTAAAAAAAAAACAAAAAACAACGCTCACTTTCTTCACTACTCCTTTATTGTGCTCTACATATTTCACATCTCTTCAGGAGGATTTAAAATAAGATATCATTAAAGATTACACCACCGTGAACCTTCCACAGGTAGGGCCATGCCTAGACTGATTAGAACAATCATGTCTACTACGTATCATCTGTTTAAAATCGATAGTGCTTTTATCTCTAGGCAGGCTAAGCTTATAGATAGCCAATATCTTATAGATTTGGCTTGATGCCAAAGCATGGCAAGAAAATTCATTTCATTTAGCCAATGCTCTGGTAGACATCAAAGTGTCATATTTATCTGAGGACGAACAATGGTATGGAAAAATATCAATATAAAAAGAATACTGGACGATTACCTGGCCAGTAGTTGCTACATATTTGGATATTTGTGCTAGCCTCGATCTCTCCAGATCTGTTTGAGTCGGTGAATAAACAATGGCTTTCTGTGATTCAGATCGGAGCTCAAAAACTATGGTGAACTTCACCTGCAATCAATCAAATAGCTCAGTTGAAAAGAAATAAAAAAAAAAAAATGTATTTATCATTAATTGGACCACCTTCATGCATTTACAGAACAAATTAATAGAACTATATAAATAATAGATATCATATGAAAAACCGAAATTTCACAAGCACTATTTTTTTTAAAGATATTAAAATTGAATAATAATATAAGTTTTTAAAATAAAAACTACATCCACCTTTGGCATTTCTTTCGGTGATAAAATTTCTTCCACATTAACGTTGTGGCTCTGCAAAGAAGCAAAACAAAATTATATGAGAAAAATAAAATAAATGATTATAGCCTGTTGAAATAGATTTGAAGGGAAGAGGGGTGTGGCCTATATACCCATGTAGTAACTGCAGGAAAAATTCCCTCTTTAATAAACTTATCAGTGTAAAATTTCACTCCAGTTTAAATTTCCTGTCTTAGTTTTGGCTAACACTTTCTCCCTTTCCTGACTTCTCAAAGACTCCCTGATCCTAAATGAGACATAATCAGTGTTCCATGTGGGGTATTGTTCATTGAATTGGAAATTATCAAATGGCAGAACCTTAGGAAATATTTACCTCCCAGAAGTTCACGCATGCGCAATTGAACTGAACGATATATCTGAACAGGCTATAGCTTTAAATGTGTATTTTTACAAACAAAAGTATCAGGAACGCAACTAGTATCACTTGAAAAAGTGGGAACAACTCACATTACTTTTTGAATTGAGAAAGAGAATAATTTTGTCTCCCACTTTTCTCTCCCCACAAGTTTCTACTTAAGTTTTGGTATTAATATGTTTTTGAGCTTTTATTTATTTAGCACTTTCCAGTGAACGTGGTACTTATATATATATATATATATATATATATATATATATATATATATATATATATATATATATGTATGTATGTATGGAACGGCTTCTTTCTCCAGCGGTGTCGCTCCTCTCTCCATCGCAATATTTCGTCGGGTTCATCTCCGACTTCTTCAGGCTGCTATGTGTCGTCCTCGGTGGTTATCAAGGGAATGATAACCACATTCCCTTGATAACCACCGAGGACGACACATAGCAGCCTGAAGAAGTCGGAGATGAACCCGACGAAATATTGCGATGGAGAGAGAAGCGACACCGCTGGAGAAAGAAGCCGTTCCATACATACATGTGATACCCAGCGATGCAATTTAAAACAAAATATATATATATATATATATATATATATATATATATATATATATATATATATATAGTCTATTACTTCAAAAGAGAAAACTGTCAAGTTAATAAGATGAAATGATTTCAATAAATTTTCTGCATTTGTTGTTACAATAAAAATATGAGACAATATAAAATATAAGCTGCTATTCTTTTATCACTTTTTTGTCATTTAGTTATTATCTTTAAATTTTCTTTGAATTTAAATTTTATTAACCCAGATTTATCTTTTTATTTATTTTCTCAAAATTTTTATTTTACTAATTTAATTGGACACCTTTAAACGGAAAAGAACCAAGCACCATTTTTAACGAAATTGAGTTTTTGGTGCTATCTTGTAGAGATTTAGAGAATTTATATAGTAATAAAAAACTGGTTAAAATATAATGTCATTAAAGCAAGAAAAAAAAACAAAAAAAAAAGTGAAATGCTGTATCCAGTATGCTGTAATAAACAGAAAGGAATCAAGCACCATTTTTATCAATAACTATAAAAATAAAACCCCATTACCATAACAACAGTTTATTTTAATGAGAGAAAATGAATGAAACATTTGGGATAATAAAGGAATTTTAGACCCACAAAAAACTTTAAACCCAATTCTCTAAAGAATGAACAGATGGCACTTGGTTCCTTTCCGTTTAAAGGCGTCCAATTAATCTAACTTTTCATTTTTCTTAACTTTATATTTACATTTTATCAAAATAACATTGCGACATCTCTATAAAGATTCACTATTTTATTTATGATTGTATCATAAACTACGCATCACTCGAAACAAAAATTTGTTGTATATTCAGTAAGGTCTGCTTTACTAATACAAATGCAATTTTTTCTAACTCTACTTTTAACTGAAGTGTAAAATAATATTTTGGCTAGAGAGAAGTTGATAATGCTTTAAAACGGTTAAAGAAGAATTCTGTTTGTTTTGCCTTACATAAAACTTTAGAATTATATATTAATAACAAATAAGAGTGTTGTTTTTTGTTTGTTTTTTTTTTTTTTTTACCTCTCTCCTGCATAAAGGTTTCCTTTCAGGTATTGCCAGCGATTGACTCATTACAAGGCTCTCGAGATGGATCTGTAAGAGAAAGATCGTGTAATATTAAACTTTCTGTAAGAAAAAAAGAATTGAACTGATTGATGTTATTACTAAAATATCTACTTACATCAATAAAAAACATTATAATTTACATTTATATTTTATAGTGATCCACATAAGTATATTATATGACTCAGACACACAAAAGCAATGGTCAGGATCAAAGAGGATAAACAACCATATTATTAAAATTATAAAAAAAGAATGAAACTTGAAATGAATTATTTAATATTATAAAAATAGAAAAACATTTATAAAATAAACTGGGAAAATATTTAATTAATGTATTTTTTTTAATTTGGTAGACAGAGTTTAATACATTGCTTAAATCTATGGACATAATTTAACACATTAATAATAACTTCTAATAGACTGATTTTGCTTTTCCTTTACAACACATGCTCCTCTATAGTTGGGCATATCTACCAAGTTTTGTAACAAGGGAGTAGAAATTACGACCTGCTTGGGAGTATTAATAATTTTATTTTAATAATTAATAGTATATTTTTCTGAGTAAACCCGCCTTCCTAATGGATTGATTTAGTTTATTTTTACAAAACATCTTTCTCTTTAAATGAGCACGTTGATTGCTTAGTTTTGTTGCAATAGAACAAACATTTTGACTGTTAGAGGCATATTAATAATTTATGTCCAAGGTTTTGCATCTCACCTCCTCAATTGTAGCTATATTTAATGCTTGTATTGGGTAAGTCGCCTTTGTAGCTGGAGCTCATGAATAAATAAATATTCCAGTAGGTAGGATCAATGAAGACGAAGGAAAAAGCTAATACTTGAAACAAGGGCAAAAAACTGGAATTATATAAATTGTCTCTTCGTAGATATCAAAAGAAGAAAAGTGATATGAATTATTTGAATAACATTTTATTAAAATTTATTTAATTATGAAAAATTCATTTTGGTTAGTTTTTTTTTTTTTTTTTTTTTTTTGTTTTTTTTTTAATAATCTTCCATTTTTGAAATGAAACTACACTAGAGGGAAAGGGGCTACTTATGTTTGAAGCTCGTTAAGGCTTCAAGCACTCGACTATCTTCATAACAAGGGGAAGGCTGTTGCTCTGCTTGCTTAATCTCCTTTCTCTTGTTCTTATTTAACCACTAACACACTTTACAAAACCACTTTTTGTTTTAACTCACTCATCTCATTTTATAGTCAGGAAGTAGTTTGCTACATTTTTAACTACTACTAGTAGTTGAGCAACTAAAAACTATGAATTAGTAGTTATTAGTGTTAAATTTAATGATTGAAGACATAAGTTTGTCCAAAACATTATATGCAACATCGTATATTGAAAATGAGACAACACACACCAAATGGACATTACATAATGAAAATCACAATTAAAAAGTCCTACAGCTGTTATGTCATCACAGTGTTGACATAATAAAATAATAAAACAATAATAATCTACCAATAATTATATATACATAAACCATAAGAAAGGCTATTAATGCAATATATATATATATATATATATATATATATATATATATATATATATATATATTATAAAATATAGTATTTAACAACTAACATACAACTATTTTTTTTAAAACTCATAGTTACATAACTGCAACTACATTTTTCTAACTAGTAGTTAGTAGTTAATTTCTTTCCTAGTCATGAATTAAAAACCAGAAGTGACTGACAGTGCCAGTAACCAAGTAAATTCTGTAAGTTTCCAGTCACTTCCTGTGATCAATTCCTTTACACTTCCCGGTTACTCTGTGTGACTTCCTGTCACTGAGTCATTTTCTTTACACTTTTGGTCCACTTCCTAATACAGAGAGGTTTAAACGGAAGGAATTTCAAAATGCAACTAGTAGTAAAACACTGTCTACATTTTAGCACGGTTACTCCCTATCTCCATAGGGAGAACCCGCTTATGAGGTTGACCTCATGACGCAAGGTGCCGACTAGAAACATTCACGTTTCAGACCCTATAGATCACGAAAATATAGGTGGCTAAAATTTGTATATATATATATATATATATATACATATATATATATATATATATATATATATATATATATATATATATACATATATATATATATATATATATATATATATATATGTGTATATATTTATATATATATGCTTGTCTGTTTGCGCTCCTGACGGCTCAAAAATGGTCCGATTTTGATGAAATTTGGCACAAAAATCTGTCTTCTAATTTGAAAGGTCAAGTTCGTTAACCAGCAGAATCCGCGTACTAGAAGATAGTGTTTGGGACGAAATTCGCGCAAAAAAAATCGTAACGCTTACGTTTTTGAGTTTATATGCTTGCAGGTACTTGTTTTATAGGTTTGTTAACGTAAGAAAACGAATGAAACCATTTTTAAGGCGATATCTGTAACCGTTTCTGAGAAAAGTGGAATCAATGTTTTTGTAAGTCATTATTTTTTTGTGAGTACTTAGAATCGCGGAATTCAATTGAAATATTGTCTACATCTTGGAAATGAATCCCAACTAAGATGATTAAATTTTGGTTACATTTGAAATTAAGGAAGGATGCGAAAAAAAATATTTTATTAATAGACGTGAAAAGTTTTCGGATCTCCATACATTTTTCGTAAATATCTCGATAACGGTTGGGAAATCGTGGTAAGTGGAAAGTGACCATTCGAATGCTTACTAAATTCTCTACAAAAAATGTTCTGAAGCAATATTCGATGGGACAACGTCATTGAGAGATATAAGCGCTTAAAACTTAAAAAGTGTTTGTTTGTTTTGAAATGGGTTTTCTCTTTCTTTATCTCACTTTTTAATTGGTTGTTTCTAGTTTTAAATTGCATTTATCAGTAAAATTGGTATTGCAGTAAAATAAGCTAACAAACGGTGAAAGGTATTGGTAATAAGTTTGGAGTGGCTGTGGTAATCATGATGGCAGTGACTGTCAGTTTCCTGTGATTTGTGATGCTAATCTATTCCATTTCTTCAATATGTACGTAACCGCGCTAAGATGACGCAGTTCCTGCGAGTCGGACTTTTGTAATTACTGACAAATTACATGTGTAGTTACAATTACTTTTCCCTAAAAGTAGTTAACTACAACATAATCTATCTACAATTTAGAAAACACGTAGTTGAACTTATGTAACTACTAACTACAAATGTAGTTACTAGTTTTTTTTTATTTTTATTTTTTTTTAATTATAGGTGCTTCTACTGCCAAGGTCATTAGCACCAAGTTACTAGTTATAATTACTTTCTAATTTCAGTTACTATAATCAGTATTTAGTAGTGGTAAGTAGATTTTACCCAATTCTGATCTAGATTTCATATCTTTTCATATAGTTAGAGATTACCAGAGCTAATGATCATTAATAGTTTTCGTTTAAATTAATAATTTGTTTTAGTATATTTTATTCTGATTTCATATTATCAATCATAAGTTTTTTCTCTTTTTTTTTTTAGTTATATAATAATTATAGTTATCATAATACCTATAAATGAATAATTACAACAATAAATATAAGCAATATAACTCAAACTATTATAAAAAATATAGGGTAATAAGTTTTATTATTGTTTCTTAACTTATCTAGGGTAGATCTAAGAACAAAAATTGAATTTAAATAGCCACAAGGATCATGCTCTTAAAGGGCCACCCCTAGTATTTTTTTGATAAAGGCTATTTTTAACACTGTATATATCAGCAATTGAAGGGTAATGTCTTGAAGTAATTTAATTAAATTGATGAGACTTAGGATTAACCAATAACTAAAACTCATGCCACTGCATGGCGCTAGAAAGAGAAAAATTAAAGCACGTTTGATGTTTGGAAAAAACGGAACCTTGGTACCAAATAGAGGCCTAAAAAAATAAGAGGATTTGTAAACGATACGGGGCTTTTATGAATGGGCTAATGGTTCAGCGGGGATGCAAAAGACCTTTTGTTTGAGCTACTTTTTCCATTAACGGAACCTTAAAATCTATGTATTTGTCTAACAACCTCTTTCTGATTACCTCTTCGCAGCATTGAGTATCCAGGAGGAACACTGCACAGCTCTCACACTTCAGGAGGTCTCTAGCTTCTGTCATGATCTTCGTGACTAGGCACTCCAAATTACTCTGTTCTTCGAAGATAGAACGGGCCAGATTTAGCAGAATCTGAAAAGAATACAGTGCATGAAGTCATTTTCACAATGTAACTCAAAATGTGTAAAAAACCATAGTTTTTATTTTTTTATTTAACGCATTGACAGCCAACCACGAGCTATCATGTAGCCTGTGGCATTGTCTAAGACGGAAAGTTTGATTACTTTTGCTTCACGCTGTACTGTGAGATAAATTGTTTGCTGTCTTATTAACTACGACGCCCATTCTTGCATTCTTGCATTCGACTCAGATCAGCCTGAACTCACTCAACATTGTAATCCTGTAAAATACTCTGCCGGTCAATGTTTTAACACTGTTTATACAGTAATGTTTTACGTTGCTGTATAGCATTGGGAAAGATGAATTTCTCGACAAGGAGAAATTAGCGAGGAAGATGTCTTTTAAGACAGTGGTTATAGACTAGGAGCGAATGTTGAGGCAGAGGACTCACACATAGAGAGGACCGTGGGCGTATATAAGGGGGCAGCCCACCTCCTCCCCATAATTTTGATTTAATCGGTAAAAATTTTCAATAAAAATCTTAAAAATAAATTAAATAAAATCACTTAATTCAGAAAAAAAAATGTTTTGGGGGTTTAATAGCGTTTTAGTTGGCTAATTATTCCAAGTTCTAGATTGATAGTATTCCATACCTCCCGAATCCTCCCAGTCCCCCTACGAACTTATTTCCTATATACGCCCGTGGTAGGCATAAGCCTTACAGATTCTGAAGACAATGAGTAGAGGATATTACTCATGGAGACAGGGCAGCCACATCTCAGAGCCGGGCTCCCACTTCTCAGAGCCGGGCCCCCACTTCTCAGAGCCAGAATGAAAATTATAGTACTTTGCTATAGGACTTTGGGCATTTTAAAATTATTTTCATCTTCACTTTTGAGCAAAATGAGAATAAAAGCCGACAATCAGTGCTGCAAAGGTCACATTCGGTACTTTTTTTTCCAATTAACGAGGATCGGCCCGGACCCCCACGGTGCCCGGGCCCGGGACAACTGTACCCGGTTGTCCCCCCCCCATGTGGCGGCCCTGCATGGAGAAAACGGTCTCCAATAAGCAAAGTAAATGTGTTTAAGCTTGTGAGGATAGGGAGGGTGCGGTTTGCACAAGGAGAGAATGGGGAAGTAAAGCGTTTCTATATGTTGAAGCAGAGTTATTATTCTTGGAGGCAGATTGTGAGGTTAAAAAGCCGGTCAAACTGTGGGCAGCAACTAAGTTGTGGGGATGATCTTAGCCTAAAGGAAATTAACGATAAACGGTAATTAAACAAAAGTTACGGATCATCAAAGGAAACCACCTACTCGACTGGCGGTCTCGACTTTATACCGCAGCGCCTGAAATTAATAAGAGTACCGCCCCAAACCATTTCGATGTAATGAGGTATGTTGACTTTAAAGGGTCTACGGGCAAGAGGTTGGAAGATTGGGGTCTGATTAGTAAATCTCGTCAGGGAGAGGGCCAGCCGCCTAGAAGATTGCATCCATTCCCACCTAACGCTCCAATTTCCTTCCGCTCAAATCGAATCTAGCCCTAGCCAATCCCGACTCAGCTTCTAGCATCCACCGACAGGTAGCACTCTTAGCCGACGTCATCAGATAGTTATGCGTAGCCAATAGACTTTTCTGTAATACCATTTCGGGCAGAAGCATCTAAACTCCTTTCGGCTGATATGATACTTCTCTCGTTTTCCTTCAAACCACAAATCAGGCAAAGAGAGGTAAGATGAATAACGGTTCGATTTCTACTAATTTAACAAATCTTTAAAGCAAAGTATAATGAATTATTTAAAGGTCAGATTTAAATGAAGAAGATTTGATCATGTGCATATCTGGATTTCGTTGTTGAAAATCCAACATCTCCTAAAATCTAGATAGTACTTTAACAGCACTGGGAACAGCGTTGAAAAATCGTCACACAGACAAAACGGAGCTCACCTCCATCGTGAAGATGTCACCTTCATTGTTTGGTAAGTTCTAGGATTAAAATAGCTGTTGTAACGGTGATATTTTGCGTTGCTTCTAGGCGGGTGCAATCTTTTAGGCGGTTGGCTCTCTGCATCAAATTTAATAGTAATAACCAAAAAAATCTTTTTATGACCATAGTACAATAATTATTCCAAAGTATTTATTATTCTAATTGAGCTACTCCGAAATCGATTTGATATTGATTTTGAGTTCCTTATGACGATTTTTCCTCTCCGCACAAGTAAGCAACTTCCTTTAATTATAAATCTCATAGAGTTAATACATTTCTAGGTCTTTACTGGATTATGGGACTGTAGCGTATTCTTCAGTGAAAAGTACACACTGAATATATATATATATATTGTAAAGAGGATGTTTTCAACTAATATATTTTATTAACAGACATGAAGAGTTTTGTGTTTTTCGCATAATTTCTTCAATATCTGGGAAATGGTGGCAAAAATCGTCGTTAGTGGCTAGTCTTCCTTAGTATATAAATTCCTTATAAAAGGTTCAAATTTCAATTTCGATAGGACCATCCCAAAACGGTGCATGACAAATTGAAACTTTTCACTCCACTGAAGGCAAAGCTTTCCGAATCAAATCCTGAGTAATAAGCATTGTATCTTAACACCCTAAGATGACGTAGTTCCTGTGAGTAGTACGTTTTTACATGATATCAAGTTACGTAAGAGGTAATGATAATTGTCGACTTTATCCAGAATGAACATTCTGGACTGCATCCAAAAGAATTAATTAATGATGCAGACAAATGTAGTCATTTCTAGGTAGAAAACAGGAGAGCTGAAATGCCCCTTGTACCATTAATGTGGAACTGTGGTGTAATCTCAGATAGACCCAGGTGCGTGGAGGGTTGGGAAGTGTAATTAGTGACTGTAAAAACCCTTTACACAAGGCTATCTCACGAGGAGATTTTCAAAGGAACAAGAAACAGTCTCTGTAACATTTGTAAACAGTCTCACTGTGATCACATTACCGTGAAATTTCCCGATATTTATCCAATTCTTGCGACCACTGTTCCTTCCATTGTGCAAAATGGTGAATTATATTCTAATTTTAATGCTCATTTAACAATGTGTAATATACCTATTTAACATAAATGAGTAGCACAAATCGTGCTACCACTAATAATTTTATCTTCTGGTGTCATTTGTGGGTTGGAAATGGGATATCAAATCGTCTCACAGTCTTATCCCCCTTTAAAGGCCTCCTAAGGGGGGGGGAGGGAAACCAGATGAGCATATTGCTGACCACATTATCTCCCAAGAGAACAGTATGGTCAGGACATAGGCCCGGAATTTATTTTCTGTTGTATAATTGACTCTAAAATACTGTGAGGGCCTTTGATTCGTTGGAAACAAATAAAAGAATCATTAAAAAATATCAAACATATTACTATCTCTCTTTTCATTCCCTGTTTTCTCGAAGAAATCAGGGGATGAGAAGAGAGTATTCTGAGGCTAGCGCCCTGGCAAGTGGGAGCGAGCCTTAGGACATTTTAAGAGCCATATTGAGACAACAAATATCATAAATAAATAAATATTGAGGACTCCCGTATCGCAAATGCGGCAGAGAGCCTGAAACTCCAGCCCATGTGCTGGGTAGTTGTCCAAACAGTATGCTCCTGGTTACTCGGCGGTACCACAGGCTGATTGCACTTCTTGAGGAGAATGGTTAGAAATGTCACGAAGAAGTCTACGTCATCGACGATCAAGGATTTTCAAGGTACGCAGATATAGTCGCATTTTCACAGAACGGCAATTTGGCCTACGTTCTCGACCGAACGTTCCGATTTACAACGAACGATCCCGAGCAAGCAGAGTCATTTGATATCGAAAAGAAAGGGATCTACTTAAAATGCATTGAATATGACCAAGTTCATAGAGAAATATGGACCCAGAGTATTCGTGGTTAAGAGTCTGTGGTTTGGCGCAAGAGGCACAATTCCGAAAATTACCACCACTCTCTTATAAGAACTTGGAATCCTGCCGGAAAACCTCCCTTTATTACCTGAGTGAATAATTACTCACCGGGTATAATAAGCCAACATACTTATGGTCCCTAAAGGACATCACTCCTGCGGATTTTCATAAGCCAGAATTGGCTCTTTTCAAATGCAACGAACGTCGTTTCCTAGATTACGCTGTTTCTTTTTCAGAAGAACTATTTTTTAGCACTTCTAATGGAAGGAAACAGCAACCATTGAAAAAAATAAATGCAAGATCATGATATAAATGAATGCTGCGGGGAATGATCAGCATGCTGTGTCTCCAGCAACCCAATAAAGTTCGGCAGCACACTTTATTATTTGATTAAATAAAGTTTTCTTCTTCTTCATAAAAAGGTCATTGTAGAACAAAAATGACTGGTTCTAAGCATTGGTTCAGTTATATTTTCAAAGTAACATAACCAAAGAAGACTTTCGTACATATGTATTTGCCTTTATGAGTATGCATTTGCAAGCGCACCTGGTTCCTTTTAAATTCTTGTACAGACATCTCGAAAAGCTGAGCATTCTGGATGCCAATACCGCAGAACGTGAGGTATCTCTGGAACACCTGTGTTCAAAAATAAAGCATTAAAGGAAAAATAAAATAAAATCATAATAACTATTATTCATGGAAACTCTAGTGATCTAAGTATGTTTTAAAAATAATTTCATGACCTAATTAATTGGATCGATTTTTCATATAATAAACATACAACGGTAGAGATGTACTTCAATAAGAATAAAATATCGTCGTACGTTTCGTCGTACAGTTTGCGCTACTTTTGTTACGTTGGTATACGCACCAGGGTTGTAAAAAATGTAATCTCCATTCCCATTACAAATCCCCATTCCTTTATAAGAAATATAATTGCAATTACCATTGTCATTTCTCTAACGGTGCTAAAAAAACCCGTGACCATTACTTGTAATCGGAAATGTATTTGCAATGTCCATTATCATTACAGGAATATGAATGGTAATTGCAATAAATGTTTTCTAAAGGAATGGGAATTTGTAATGGGAATGGGGATTCTTTCCCAACCCTGTGACAGATTCACTACTATAAATAATTATTTATATTAATGTATCTCTGAAATTGACTAATATAAATAATATACTAAGATTTTGCCCAGCACAGCATAAAATCTCCTTTTCCCTCGAAAAGTCCTATTTCTCTAACCCGCAGTTCCCAACTCTTGTAATCCAATTGCAGGTGTGCAATGGCCATTCCCAGAACTCCATTCCAATTCCTCTAATGGTAATGGAAATTGTAATTACCTCTTCCGATAACAGCTAATGGTAATAAAAAAAAACCGTGTCCATTACTTGTTAGCGCAAAATGTAATTGCAATTTCCATTATCATTACAGGAATTGAAATTACATACTTTCGATGAGATTTTTAGAAGGAAACCCTGCATTCCGATTTTGGACTACGTCTGGCGTCAGCCCAAGGTGTAATGTAATCATTACTCAAAGTAATCATTACCTTCCACCTCTGTTACGTACAAAAATATCGCGCCAATAATTTAATTTAAAAATGTTATTAATATACAAAAAAAAAAAAAAAAAAAAGAAAGAACATTCCTAGGAAACATATTTCAAAAAAGGAATACAGATCGTCGATACAAATGCTAAGTATCGAATGTGAAAAGTGGTTTGGTACCTTATAGATGACTCTTAATATATTTTATCTTATGATATATTTTAATTTGACTTAATGCACATTAGTTAGTTTAATTTTCTGTAATTGATAATTATTTTTCTTTAATTTTCGAGAGTTTGCCACAATATACGTCCTACAGCAATCAGTTTAGATTGAAAATGACAAATGCGTTTTTCACATTTGATACTTTGCATTTGCATCGGTAAAAATCTCTTGTTCAATATTTTAATTAATTGACTAAGGAGTTTTGAAAAGGATATGATTGATTGAATAAATTTGCTGATAATTACCTCAACATCCCTTTCTGAGAACTCGTTACTCCCGTCTGTCTTGTTGATGATCTGAGCGACTCCTATCACTTCTCCTTCGTAGTTTGATATAGGCCCGCAGAGTATCGTGTTCGTCCTGTATCCTGTCCGCATGTCTATCTCGCTGTTGAATCGGGGGTCCTGTTCAAAAATTCTACATCAGTAAATATTTATTATTTATTAAACGCTTAACAATTTTTAACCGCCAGAAGTTGTCTAACATGATGCTTTAAGGGATTAATACATTGGACTATAATGACATTGAGATATTCATATTTCACTCGTTCTCTGGTTATTTGAATATATATATATATATATATATATATATATATATATATATATATATATGTATATATATATATATATGTATATATATATATATGTATATATATATATGTATATATATTTATATGTGTGCATATATACATCATTACTATGAGAATGATTTGTCGTTTTATGAGGCTAGGAAGGAAAACGTCGATTCGCTGCTCAGATCAATAATATTATTAAACTGTCGACATTTGACTTCTTTTTTAAGGGGAATAATAACCGCACAGGGCCATGGTCACCCAGTAAAAGTAAGATGCAAGAGGGACCAAAGGAGTTGTCATTTCAATAAGAAGAACTAGTTATTCATGAAAAATGTTAGTTGCAATATGAAACATTTGAAAAGTATAATTTACAATTACTATAGGATGATATTAGAGAATATTGGATATGAACAAAATACAGTTTTATGATAAATTTCATCAGTTAATTTTGTAGCATCTAGGAATTCAAACAAGGAAATCATTTTTTCTGTATGATTTCCTAGAATTTCGTCTAAGGTGCCATTGATTTTGAATCGATGCCTTTCAAATTGGTATGCTAAGCACTCAGTAAGTATGTGCTTCACCGTGAGGAGGACTCCGCAGCTTATAATGTTGGCTGGTTCATCTTTGGACATGAGGTAAGAGTGAGTAAGCCTTGTATGCCCCTGTATTCGCAACCTGGCCAACACCTTGGCTTGACCTCTTTTCTTCTGGTTTGACAAACTGAAGTTTTCCAAATCTTGGGGGTTATTTCTCGGAGTTTATTATCAGAGGTTTCCCTCCATGTTTTTTTTTCCAATGAAGCCAGATTCCGTCTTTGATTTGAGTTAAAATATCGGACCGTGGAATATATGGATAATCAACTCCTTCCTTTACACCACTCTTAGCTAATTCGTCGACTCTCTCATTACCTGGAACGCCACAGTGGCCCAGGATCCAAGATATTCAGATTTCACTCGTCCTCGGGTTTATATATATATATATATATATATATATATATATATATATATATATATATATAAATATAACACTATGTTGGAATTTATGTGTTTGTGATTTTGTACGTCTCAAGTTGAAGCGCAAATGGAATAGAGAGCGACTTTTTTTTTTATATATTTTTTTTAGTTATTTAATGACCTACAACCGCTTTCTCAGCGTGACAGCAACTTTAGCGTAAAACTACTAAGTTTTTATTGGAGATAACTCGTTTTTAGATTATGTGCAACAGCGGGAGCAAGTTCTTTGAGGTTTCCATGGGGATGCTTTGTCGTTTTCTTAGGATAGAAAGGAAAACATCGATTCACTGCTAGATCAATAATATTTTGAAACGTTTGAACTTAACTTCTTTTTAAGGAAGAAGCTTGTTAGGCATTAGTTTTGCTGAAGATTTGCAGTTCTGCAGCTTATGTGCAGAATATACTGAAGGCACCAGTAGCAATTCTGATTCCAAAATGATCTACACAATCCAACATACGTAAGGCGCTAGGTGACACAGATCCGTATACCATGCACCCATAGTCTAACCTGGATCTTATTAAACTCCGGTATAGCATCAACATGCTTGTTCGATCTCCTGCCCATGTTGTACTGGACTTTGTTTTCAGAATATTCTGTAAGCGAAGGCCTGTTGACCTTAGCTCTTCGAGCTTGTCCAGTTCAAATTTCTATCAAAGAGCAAACCTAAATATTTGACTCTGTCGCTATATGCAATGGTTTCATCGTTAATACGAAGAGAAGGGAGATTCTCAACATTCCTCTGCGCAAAAATCGTACAAACTGATTTTGAAGAAGATATGGTAAATCCGTTGTGTATTAGCTATGTGGTAATAGTGTTAATATTGTTATGTATAATATTTTGGAGATTACAAGATCGTCTGCATATAACGTGGCCTTAACTGGGAGCTGAACTAATGAGAGGACTGGGTTAATAGCTGGTGAAAACAACAATGGGCTGATAACGCTTCCTTGTGGGACACCATTTTCTTGAATAAATGCATTCTGTATATGACATCTATTTCGAAACAAGTGATTAGTGAGCAAATTTATTATTAATCTGAGCTTATAGCCTTGTGCTCCATATTCGATGAGTCTCTTGATTATTAACCTTTTTCATACTCAATGAAAGGCGTTATCTAAATCAATGAAGACAGTAATTTTCGCTGTTTAGTAGGTACAATCTATGAAGATCTGTAGAATTTCTTCAATATAGTTTTATGAGTGCAACTTCAATAGCTGCATTCTTTCGGAAAATGCGTAAAGCAAAATTTAAAAAAATAAATCATTTAACAAGAGAATACTCTTACAATGTTTTTGACCGTCCGGATTTGGATTCAAAAGGTATTCAGTGTACTCAACAAAATAGTCGAAAGCTTAGAACATCCAATTTTCAGTTGGAACTTGTTGGAATGACTTTTCAGGAATCTTGTTCCACTTGCTATAGATGGCTTGACATTCCATTCATACAAGAACCACCCTATTCCTAACCTCTTATTCCAATTTCCCTCTCCGTCAAGATCCTTTTGAAAGATTTCATCTTCAATCCCAGATAATCTTCCACGCAGCTTCCTAAGACTGAGAATATTATATACGCATATTTTTTAATCATGTATGTGATATATATATATATATATATATATATATATATATATATAAAAGTATATACGACTGACGAGCGCTAAAGTCCGTAAATGACCAAGCCTCTGTATTTTGCAAAATATCTTCAACGGCGAATTCCCATTTTCCTCAGAACCTTCCCTACGTCATCCAGCCAGAAAAGTCGAGAGTCAATTATATATATATATATATATATATATATATATATATATATATATATATATGTATGTAAAGTTCCTTCACTATAGGACCACTGGATATCCAAGATAAATTAGATAGAGAGAAAATTACTAGTATTGAAAAACTTTTTACTGAACTGAGAAAATTAGATGATTCATATGGTAAAGTTCGGGAGGTTTCTATGAAATCGAATATAAATAAATCTTTCGAAAAATCAAAATGTAACTACAATGATGAGAAGAGAAAATTTGGGGAATCAGCTAAGAAACCATGTTATATGTGTGAAAGTTTAGGATGGGAAAATCCCTTTCATCCTGTGCATGAATGTAGAAACAAGAATTTGTATAAAACCAAGAAACAGATAAATCTTAATGAATATGAAGAAAGTCAATGTATGAAGTTGGCTGTGGAAGAAGAAGGAAATTTTTAAACTATTTTCATAGTTCTAAATTGTCACTTTATTCCAGTGAAAAAGTGACTTGAGAGGGGGAGGTGTAAAGTTCCTTCACTATAGGACTACTCTTATATAATGAAGACATGTGATCATGCAGGCAGTGGGTCTATTTAGATAGGCAGTGGATCCCATATGTTCAGAACAGTAGAAGAGAGTTGTTGTTATAATGCTTTATAATTTAATGCTTTTATGTATTGGTTATGAACTTTGTAATTTAATTATTCTTTACAGGTATGTATTTTGGCTACCGCTAATGATTGTTATTATTGTTGTTTTGTTTATTATAATGTACTAGCTGAATGCCCGTGCTTCGTCACGGAAGATAAGGAGTTATTTTATTGCGTTAAATAATGTTTCATTAAAATTACGTTACTATACAATTCTGTGCAGTTTATTACAGCACGGTTCCCGCCATACTATATTTTATTCAATGGGCGTTAAAATTTAAAAGTTTATGTTTCCAAGAAGTCATATGGTAACACCCAATATATTTACGAGTATTACCAAGGTTATAGGCGAGGAGGCTGTGCAAGGGTTCCGGATATTATTACCTCGCCTGGAAAACCTAAAGATATGCCATACATCACGGTTTGACCGGGACTGTCCCGGTATTTTGCAATTGTTTCGGTGTCCCGCCCAGTTTTATCAATGTCCCGGAAAAGGCTGTAAGATGTAAAAAGTAATGAATTCATGTTTATAAGAATCTTTTTTAAATCGGTTACTTTTCTACAATCAACATTTTTACTACTGCTCACAGTGTCAAAGAAATGAGAAGTAATCTAACTGTAAAACGCTGGAACTACCTGCACAGCGCTGCCAGCTGCCAGACACTACTATTTGGCTGAGAGATTTTTTTAAGAATTTCAAGTAGCAAAAAAAGTTCCGTTCTTATTTTTAAGGTTTGGGTAGACTATCAGTTTAGGATTCCCCCTTCCCGTTAGTTGCTAGGCTTAAAACTCACCAACCATTTTGCTTATAATTTGTACTCTTTTTATCCCCCCCCCCCTGGTATGCCCATCCCATATTAATGTGTCTCGGTTTAACTCTCCAAAAATATGGCAAGCCTATCTGACGGGGACAGGCAGAAAAGAAACGCAATTAAAACTCTATGAGGGACAGTAAATTTCTAGTAATTCAAGGTCTGCCATCAGAGTTGAAATTAACCTCAATTAGAAATAAAACTATGAGATAGATAATTTAAGGTAACAGCTGTTCTTTATCGTCCTAGCAACGCAGGGTGCCTAGGCTTGCCTTCTCTAACCAACTCAAACTTTAAACCCCCCTAAAAATGCTTAAAAATACGAATATCAAAAAATCCTTTCTTAGCGAGCGCCTACGTTATATAGGGAGCGTCCATGCAAAATTTCAAAATTTTCTGTCGAGCGGTTTGGGCTGGGCGTTGATAGATGAGTCAGTGAGTGAGTGAGTGAGTGGTATTTGACAAATATATAGTAGATTTATGTATTCTTTACAGAATAATAAGATCTAGTTTATAAAAGAGAAGGAGTTTTAATATCCTTATATATATATATATATATATATATATATATATATATATATATATATATATATATATGTATATATCTATATATATGATTGATTGGTGAGACGGCTTCTCTCTCAAATATTGCAGAAAGGAGAGAAAGAACACCGCTGCTTTCTCTCCTTTCTGCAATATTTCGTCGGGTTCACTTCATCAGGCTGCGTGTGTCGTCCTCGGTGGTTGTCAAGGGAATTGTGGTTGTCATTCCCTTGACAACCACCGAGGACGACACACGCAGCCTGATGAAGTCGGAGATGAACCCAACGAAATATAGCAGAAAGGAGATAGAGAACACCGCTGGAGAGAGAAGCCGTCTCACCAATCAATCATTTCAACCCCAGCGAAGCAACTTAATAACTTAAGCAACTTATAACTTAACTTATATATATATATATATATATATATATATATATATATAACTTAACTTATATATATATATATATATATATATATATATATATATATATATATATATATATATATACACACACAGGGTGTCCTTTTTAGATGGCCCGGCTCAATTTCTCTTGAACGGATAACGTTATAATAAAACAAAAAAATACGTATTTCATAATTTTTAGTCTAGTTTAGGATTTTGACCTTTTTTTTAGAAAACAAAAATTTTGGGGTACCCCCCAAGTTGATATGTACCACTCTTTTATTGAAAGTGGTGGTATCGCTCGTTGTGCAGCTGTGTTGTACTCCCAGAAATTTCCCGCTCGTCCTCAAGTGAGCCACAAAACATTTACTCGTGTTGCTCTCAATATGAGGAGATTTGGATCAGTTGCTGATCGACCAAGACATCGGCAGCGCAATTTCGACGAGGAACTGGATATTTTATTGTATGTTATGGAAAATCCAAATTCTTTTCTCCAAAATACCGGAAGGGTTTTAGGTTTTTCAAAGAACAAAATTAGAGATGTACCACGGACTTATAATTTCAAGCCTTATCGCTCTCATCTTGTCCAGGGGCTCTGGGACACTCATTACGACAGGTGTATAACGTTCCTTGCACAAGGGTCGAGTTTGGTAGTTGATGAAAACATGCTTCATTATATCCTATGGACTGACGAATCAAAATTCACCACTATCGGTATGTTAAATCGTTGGATTTTTCGAACGTGGGCACAGGAAAATCCCAGAATCTCCTATGTTTGTCAACACCAGGTGGTTCACAGTATCAACGTTTGGTGCGGACTTCTCGGATTTAAATTAATTTGGCCTTATTTCTACCGAAATAATTTAAATGGAGCTCAGTTTCTAAATTCCTTGAGAGAACAATTGCGGGCTTTACTAGAAGATGCAGCATCGTCAAAGAATGATACTGCAGCCTGATGGGTGTCCCGCACACAATTCTCTGCAAGTGAGACATTACTTAAATCGGCACTACCGGGACCAGTGCATAGGACCTCACGGCCCCATCTGTTGGCCTCCTCGGTCTGCAACATCAGTTGAAGAACTGCACCAAAGAGTGGAAAATGCTTGTCGATTGGTCTCTCCTCAGTCCATCGCACTGAGCACCAACGAAGAGTGGCTAAGAAGAGCGAATCTTTGGATCTTCAAAGAAGGCAGGCAGTTTGAACATGAGATATAGGTTCGCCAACCTCTGCAGGTACGATGGTTTTTTTTTTAATATTAAAAACAGTTAACAAAATTTATTGTCCTTTTTTCGACCTTTATGCCATAACTTTGTTTTTAATTGACCAAATTGAAATCTGATTGCACCATTGATTGCGGGGTAAAAAATCCTTTAAAATGATGTATTGGAAAGTATAGGGTCCCATTTGAAATTTCAAAGTTGTATAGGGTTTGGGGTACCCCAAAATTTTTGTTTTCTAAAGAAAGGTCAAAATCCTAAATTAGACTAAAAATTATGAAATACGTATTTTTTTGTTTTATTATAACGTTATCCGTTCAAGAGAAATTCAGCCGGGCCATCTAAAAAGGACACCCTGTATATATATATATATATATATATATATATATATATATATATATATATATATATATACATATATATATATACATATATATACACATATATATATACATATATATATATATATATATATATACATATATATATATATATATATATATATATATATATTGATTTATTTGAACCACCGTTCTTTTCGTGATCTACGGATTTTGAAACGTGAAGTTTTCTAGTCGGCACATTCAAATTGCGTTTCCCTATATGTATATATATATATATATATATATATATATATATATATATATATACAGGGTGTCCCAAATAAGACAGCTCAAACGGTTGGTCTGAGAAAAAAATTCCAGAGCTAAACGTTGTGGGGCTTTCTAAATATGTCGACCGTTTTACATATTTACCGCGCATGTGCGCTCGGCGCTAGATGAAATGTTAGGGTTTGCAGATGATGTATATTATTATTCGCGTCATTTTGAAGGGAATTAAAAAAGAAAACCTTTTCTGCAAACCGCACTTCGGCATCTTTAAATTAAAAAGATTTTTCTTAGACCCTTACAGAGGTCGGTTATGAATTTGTGATACACGACTTTGGGGTATTTTTTTACTCAATTTCCTAAAATACATAGAGGCAAATTCTCTAAAGGAAATATTTTTCCTAATAACTTTAATAAAATGGAATATAAGGCATATTTTTTAAGTATTTTGTCTGATTATTCATTTGAGAAGTTCAATTAAGAGATTTTTTAATTTTATTTTTATGTTTAACGGTCTATCAACGTCTCGGCTATTATCACCGGGCTATCAATAGGTTGCCACCCTTTCAAAATGCCAACAGCACGTCGTCGGTCACCCAATCAGGTACTGACCACGCTCGACGTTGCTTTACATCGGCGATCTATGGGAACCGGTGCATTCAACGTAGCTATGGCCGTTTGCCAATTTAAGTGATAACCCTATTTTATTGATAAATTATATTATCTTTATCCGACTTTTATTTTCACATTCTTAGCGGTATTATTTAAAGATTGACACAAGAAGAATGATCTTCCTTCTAGAAATGGGAAACCTTCAAACAGAATACTTGAAAAATGCCACTTAAAAAAGAGTAATGATTTCACATTAATTTCCCGTCAACTCGCTGTCTTTAATCCCCCGGGCTTTGCCTTTCCGGCGAATATTCCAAAAATATATATATTTATTTCACTTTTTCTTATTTATTCTCAAAGGCAGGGGTTCAACAATGGTGTACACCATTTCGTTTTCAATTGGTAAATTATTCTGTATTTTAGCATAAATATGCTTTAGCGTTGACTAAAGTGGAAAAAAAAACGTTAGAAAAAAGTGTCACAAATGAGTGTCCGCTGGTTTTTGCGCAGGCGCAGTGGCGTTTTCGCATGCACACTGGCCATGTACGAAAATGATGGCTGTATGTTATAGGTTACATTACATAGATTTATCGGGTTAACCTAGCGTTACAAAAAGTGTCACAAGATGGTGTCCGCTGGCGTTCGCGCACGCGCGGTGGCCGTGTACGAAAAAGAAGACTACGTTATACAGCACTTTGAATAGGTTTGTCGAGTGGACCTAGGCGTTTCAAAAAGGTGTCACAAAAAAGAGTCCGCTAGCGTTCGCACATGCGCAAAGGCCATGTACGAAAAAGAAGACTGTATGTTATAGAGTACATTACATAGGTTTGTCGGGTGTACCTAAGCGTTACAAATAAGTGTCACAAAAAATGTGTCCGCTGGCGTTCCTAAAGCATATTTATGTGCCTGAATTTAAGCAGAAGGCTCTAAGCGTTTTATTTTTGCTTTTTTGATGTCTCATCCTTTATAAATGCTCACGGGGTTTCCTTGTTAGGAAGTCCTCTCGCCATGTATTCACGCTATAGTCATCAAATACATTACATTGAGTCATCTTTTAGAAGAATATATATTGTGAGGAAAAGCATGGGAAAGGAAGGAACCCAGACACCAGTCAGAAATATTGACCATCAGCAGCTAGAGACCCGCATTGCTCTATAATTCCCACGATTCCCCAATCCTACCTGCCTATTTAGGCAAGGCTAAATCCTAACTCACGCTCACTCTCTACCAGACTCCACACCTCGATACTCCACTCTTCTCTATCATCCCGTCCAGGCCAGTTGTCCTACCAATACACGATACTACTTACAAGCTGCCTTTCATTCTCAGCCCCCGAATCTCCATCGCAATATTATATAATATATTATATATATATATATATATATATATATATATATATATATATATATATATATATATATATTATTTAATGGTAGGAGGAAAATCCATCATGGACACCTGGCAAGGAGAAAACCAGATAGTGTCGGACTCCAACCGACTAAAAACCTCCCCCCCCTTGTTCTTCGCGATCATGATGGAAACCGCTTACGCATTACTTCATCATGATAGCTGTCTAATTAACCTTTATTGTAATTTCTTTCTCCTTCGTCTCTACAATTGTCCTGATCGCGATGTAGGAATAGTTCCATGCTTCCTCTGACGTTAGGTCTCTCATCATGTTTACAATATCAAATGTCTTGTTGGTGGCCATACTATAGTCATGCCTGATGCTTTTCCACCTCGGGCATTTAAAAAGCACGTGCTCAACATCATCTACTTCTCCACAGTAGGTACATACTTCAGTACTTGCTCTTCTCCGATCATGTAAATACTTCCTAAAGCATCCATGACCAGATAAAGCTTGAGTAAGGAAATAGTCCAGCTCTCCGGATGGCCTTTCGATCCAGGTTCTTATATCTGGTATTAACCTATATGTCCACCTTCCTTTAGTCCCACTTGCCCATCTTTCTTGCCAGCTGGCTATGAGATCGTCTCGTGCACTTTCTCTTTGAGTCCCAGTATATATTTTGGCCCTTTATTTAATCAAAAGATCTATAGGTGGGACGCCCGTTATTACGCCTACTGCTTCTGTCGACACTGTCCTGTATGCGCTTGCTATTCTTAAGCAGGCCAGTCTCTGCAAGCTAGCCAGTTTTCTGCTGAGGCTTCTGCTTTCGGTTACTTTTTGCCATACAGGTGCAGCATAGAGTATCTGTGAGTGAATCACACTTGAAATGATCTTCCTTTTAGAAGCCCTAGGCCCACCAATATTTGGCATAATACAAGACAGTGCGGATATAGTCTATTCAACTTTCTGCGTCAGGTGTTTTACGTGTTCGGCGAATGTTAGTTTGGAGTCAAGCCATACTCCCAGGTATTTAATAGCCTTGGCTGGAACTATCTCTACATCGTCGATGAGGAAGCTTACACGGTTTACCTTTCTCTTCTTGGTGATAATAACAGCCTCAGTTTTTTCTGGCGCTAGGCTGAGGGATCGGCTATCCAACCAATTAGATATTAGCTGTAATCCAGTATTTACTTTATTTATTAGGATCGTTTCGTGCTTGTCTATGGCCACTAACGCTAGGTCATCTGCAAAACCAATAAGCGTGACTCCTTCTGGCATCTCTGTTTTTAGAAGATCATCGTATAGGACATTCCATAGCGTCGGTCCAAGTACAGAGCCCTGGGGTACCCCACTGCTTATGCCTATTGTTTTTGTTAGTCCTTCTGCCTCAACGACTAGCTTCCTGTCCGAGAGGTATGAAGCTATTACAGCTATCAGGCTCTCACTCACTCCCTTGTTTCTTAGGCTTTCGAGAATCATCTGCCACGAGGCGCTGTTGAAAGCATTTCTGACATCAAGTGTTATCACCGCGCAGAGCCTTCTGTGCATAGAGGAGAAATCTTCTGCTTCTCTTACACGCATGATTACCTCATTGATGGCATCAACTGTCTGCTTCCCTTCCCTGAACCCAAACTGCATTTCAGCTAAGCCGCCATACTCAACCAACTCACTTTTGAGGCGTATGAGTAGTAGCTGCTCAAAGAGTTTGCCTTCGCTGTCCAAGAGGCAAATAGGTCTACAGGATGAAGCATTCTCAATCGGTTTCTTGTCATTCCTTAGGAGGACGAGTTTGGCTAGCTTCCATTCCCTTGGAAAATGACCCTTTTTAGCAAGGTCGTTGTAAATAGCTAAGAGGTACTGGGGATATATATATATATATATATATATATATATATATATATATATATATATATATATATATAATTATTAATTTTCTATTTCATCCCTTCAGAGGTTTTTATCCTTCTACTCAGAAAATGCGTGCTCCAATTTCTTGCCCGTATCATTATCTGAGTCGTTCGAATCTTGGTCTCATTACAGACATTAAATGTGATTTATATTATTATTATTATTTTATTTTTTACGATACTCCACATCATTAGTGAGTAGCACCGAATCGTCCTTTTGCACTTAAGTGCTGCTCATAGTGATATTTCCAATACCAAGTCAGTAAATCACCAATCTAGGTAAAATATTTAAAAATAAAAAAAATAAGTAAACAAATAAATAAATAAATTAAATTAAAGAAAAATAAAAAGAATCTATAGAAAACACAATTAAATATTAAATGAACTAGCCTAAAATTCTTTAAATTTTGAAATAAAACAAAATTGTGCATGTTCTCATATTTTGTCATATATGTTAATATTTTTCAAGTGTGTAATAAGATTGTCAATATGGTGACTGCTATCAGTAAGTAGGTCAGTAATGTCCCGAGGTATGTCCAAGTTATAAGCAGACAGTCTGTTATTATATGTTTGACTGGTAGTTCTGTATTGCAAATCTGTCGTCTAATTTGAAAGGTCAAGTTCGTTGACCAGCTGAACCGCCCACTGGAAGATAGTGTTTGGGGTGAAATTCGCGCAAAAAAATCGTAACGCTTACGTTTTTGAGTTCATATGCTTGCAGGTACTTGTTTTATAGGTTTCTTAACATAGGAAAACGAATGAAACCATTTTTAAGGCGATATCTGTAACCGTTTCTGAGAAAAGTGGAATCAATGTTTTTGTAAGTCATTATTTTTTTGTTGGTACTTAGAATCGCGGGATTCAATTGAAATATTTTCTACATCTTGGAAATTAATCCTAACTAATATGTTTAAATTTTGGTTATATTTGGAGGTAAGGAAGTATGCGAAAACAATTATTTTATTAATAGACATGAAAAGTTTTCGGATCTTCATACATTTTTCGTAAATATCTCGATAACGGTTGGGAAATCGTTGTAAGTGGAAGGTGACCTTTTGAATGCTTACTAAATTCTCTACAAAAAAGGTTCTGAAGCAATATTCGATGGGGCAACGTCAATCAGAGATATAAGCGCTTAAAACTTAAACAGTGTTTGTTTTATTGTTTTGAAAGGGGTTTTCTCTTTGTTTATCTCACTTTTTAATTGGTTGTTGTTTTTTTTTTAAATTGCATTTATCAGTAAAATTAGTATTGTAGTAAAATAAGCTAAGAAACAGTGAAAGGTATTGGTAATACGTTTGGAGTGGCTGTGGTAATCATGATGGCAGTGGCTAACCATGATGACGTATGCATAGTTTGTTTTGAATTCTCCTACCTATATAATCTTCCTCATAGCCTCCAACTGAAGTTATCGTTATTTCTTATTTTATAGAAAGATTTAACCCACGACAGAATGGAATTTTATTCGCCATGAAGCACATATTTACAGTTGATTATAACAGTAAAACGAATTTGCTAGTAAAACAAGATACTTAAAATGACAACAAATTTTCGGTTGTTTGGAATAGAGCCTTCTGAGCAGTAGTCGATGAGTAAGTACGTTTTCAGTATATAATTGTATTGACTTATACAGATTAAGAATTATCCGCTTCTGTGTGAGTTGGCTACTGTCAGTTTCCTGTGATTTGTGATGCTAATATATTCCATTTCTTCGAGATGTACGTAACCGCGCTAAGATGACGCAGTTCCTGCGAGTCGGACTTTTGTCTGTCAGATTACTCCATTCTAGCTGCCATTTTTTGTGATTTATGAAATACTATACTGTAGCGTTTGAGGAATATAAATGAAAGATTATGCCCTCTATTATTCAATGTTGGTTTTGAAAAGAATATTTAAAGCCCTGGCGATAAAAAAGAAATGTTTTATAAACATGGTTTCACCCCGCCGAGAGGAGCCCATTGTTGCAAGGCCTGTTGCCACTTGAGATGCAACAGGTAGACCCCATAAATACTGAATGCTTGTTGACCGAACGAACGGTCAAGCAGAAATGCTTTAGAATTTCCCGCGCGCGCGCACACACACACACACACACAGAGGGTAGATACGTACTTACCTTGTATGCATCTCGGATATTCATAACCTTCTTACTCTGCGCCACAACCCCTGCAACGCCGATACCGAAGGGGATGCGTATCTCTTCTTCTCTCGCCTTCTTCACGGCCTCCTCCAGCTCTGAGGGAACAAAACAACAAATCAAGTACTGGGAATGTATTGGAGGAATAACGTGTACAAATGTATATGCTCCCAACATGTTTATGTTAGCACCCTTGTGGTTATGCAGGCTCGGAAGACGTTACTAATGAAACATGTGTTCAGGCCGTCGTCTTCTCCGGCGGGGAACATAACATAACTTTACCTAAAAGTCATTTAGTTATTTTGTGAAAAAGTTTCGACAAATAAAGTGCGTAAGAAAGCACCTTCCTCAGGAACTCGGTTAGCTTAAGCTACATTGCAGTGAAATGAATTTAAACTAACTCTTGAATGGGCATAAACGTTTAACTCTTTGAAATCTTATTTAACCTGCTCGACTCAATTAAAAATCCTTTATTTCTGATGAATATCAAGTTTTACTACATACTATTGGATCCTAAGAAACTTGATTCTTTGAACTGAAGCATAAATACATTTGATATTAACTTTTGACTAATAAATAAATATAATTTATTAACTGAGAAGACCCCCATTCTTATGGACCGACTTTTCTTGAATTCTCAAGACAGTTTTCTAATTATTTAGGCACAAGGTATACCAAATTTTGTTGCAATGAACCAAAAATTACAGCCGGTAAGGGAAAATTATTTGCAGAAGAGTTTATTATCAGAAATATCTACTTTCTTTCCAGTGTTGCCCCTTCTTCTAAGAAGAAGGGCAACACAAAACTTTTTTTTCTGTTGCGAAAAGTTTTTCTTTTGCGAAAAAAAAACTTTTTAGTTTTAACCTTTGTTTGTTTATCTAAATGGTAGCTTTATATTCTCAGAGTTTGGACAAATATCATATAAGATCATATTTTTTAAGATCAATTTTCTTAATATAGGGCAACACTGGGCTCTAACCAGAATTTGAACTAACATCGTATAAGTAAGTATATCTTAATAATGTTCTGTGTTTATCTAATCAGAAATTGGACAAATATCATATAAGTAAGTATTAATTTTTCTTTACATAACTTTAATAATTTAAATACTTTTCTTGAGAGATACATTTATATCTCTGTGGTAGAAGAAAGGTTACAATGTCCGTTATATAATGTACAATGAAGTGATTTACGTCTGGCTGTTTGTGTTTACAATAAATGAATATGAGCTTGACATGCTTTTGTGACTCTCCCACACCGATTTTACTGGTTAACGAACCGGTTCAATCGTTTCTCGTGGGAATGCTATTTTAAGGGCTTCCATTTTTAGCACTTTCCTCCGAAGGAAAGTAGCTATTGAGGTTGGACTCATGACGGAATTTTTGAAAAATTTCTTCGAATCTTTATCGATCCTACCTAGTAGACACCGAAAATGACCCCCGTTAAAATTTATATATATCTATATATATATATATATATATATATATATATATATATATATGCATATATATATATATATATATATATATGTGTCTGTTAACACGATAGCGGCCAGAGTTTTTGTTTTTTCTTCATGAAACGTGGTATATAGCGTTCAAATAGCAAACGATTGAACGAGTTCGTTAACCACCAAAATCGGTCCACCGGGAGGGGGGGTTTACCCCGGACCCAAAACACTAATTTGACCATACCAGCCGTAGTTTTTGTTATATTTCAACGAAACTCGGTATTCGTTATTTTGATCTAAAGAGAGAATTCCGTTGTAAAAATAAACTAAATCGGTTCATTAGAAGGGGGGGTTTACACCGGACCCACAATACCAATTTGCCACTGCCAGCCGTAATTTTTGTTACATTTCAACGAAACTTGGTATTCGTGGTGGTAATCAACAGAGAAAAATGGGTGGTAAAAATAAACTAAATCGGGTTATTTGGAGGGGGGGTTTACTCCGGACCTAAAGTACTAATATACTCATAACGGTTGTAATTTCTGCTGTATTGTAACGAAATGCGGTATGCGTCGTGGGTATCTCATGAGAAAGAAGTGTTGTAAAAATGAAGTAAATCGGTCTATTGGAAAGGAGGGTTTACTTTAAAGTCTGTTTCATTACAATTAGCCAGCCAGACGTAGGTTCGCAAAGGCGCTACAAGGAGCGCTATCTCCCACTATGGGGACTGTATCCTGTTCCTGCGTCAGATCAAAAGACGGAATGTGAAGTTTTTGTGTATTTATTAAGTAGTACAGTATCATGTATTAACATAACTCTGGAAGCAAATTATTTACAAAATTAATAATTGAACAGGCCTCATAAGAAATGTAAATGAGCAGAACTATTCACGTTTTTATTTTATTTATATAGGTTATTTACAGCAAATTATTCAGTAATGTAGTCTACACTAAAAAAAATCTGAGGAAAGTGCTTAGTTATGCAGCGTGACGGACTTTTCGGTATCTAGTAGGCACGATCGATGAAGATTTGAAAAAAAAAAAAAAAAAAAAAAAAAAAAAAATCATCTTTCATGAGTGCAGGCTAATACTCCCCTTCGGAAATTAAAAAAAAAAAAAAAATAAATAAAAATAAAAATGAAGAGACAAAATAAGCTATCACGAACTATAAAATGTAAACAAAACATAATGATCGTTGTAAGGGTTAATAGGAACAATATTTTCTTTTAAATCAAATTTAGATATGTTTACAAAATGATTGATTATCATATTAAAACTAAAATATATCAATAAGATCGTTGAAATTAACATAGAAAGAAAAAAAGATATATTTTATTGATCTTTCTTGCTTACCGTGGAAAAATATTTTACCACTGATATGGAAGAATATTTCAGGGTTATTTTTACACTTTCTGGATAAAACTGCCACTCACAAAAAGATATCCTCAACATTTGAAAAGCTGTTATAGACTGATTGTCAGCCAAATTTGCAGGGATTGGACTTAAAATAAGGCAATTTTGTTATGTGTTACACTGTTTTTATTATTTATTTTTGAGAAGAACTTGTACATTAATTTCAACAATGATAACATTATTGTTTCTTCATTTAGTGGTTTCTGTTGACTAACACATTTCTGTTGAGAAACTGCATAAAGACATTTTTGGCAGAACTACAAATTGTGAAAAAAATGGTATATATTAGAAAAAAATGATTACAGTTTTGCGATCAGCTTAACAAATTTAGTAAAGTATTTTTTTTTTTTTTTTTTTTTTTTTTTTTTTTTACTCAACTCAATATTAGGCATTAAATGACTAAACTATAACATATTATTACGCAAATATTGATTTGTATTTCGGTAGTTGTTTAAGAACTAAATTCTAGTAATCACGAGTATTTGATGAAATCAGGAAAAAATCTCTATGATATCGTCCCGATTTTACCAACTGATGCAGGAATTCCTACAGAAGAAAAGAATCCCAACTTCCCTATAGATTCCGGAGATGCCAAACTCCGAATCACCGTTATCTACAATCTCCGCTTGGACGGGGTATTTCAGCAAGTATTTCTTCAAGAAGACTTGTGATATGATTTCACTACATTTATAAATCTCTTCCAACTCAACAATAATTTTGCAATATTAAAATTTCGGATATAATTTTCGATAACAATACTTTTAAATGCCAGATCACATTTGTATTGAGCTATGTGGATGATTTGTTAATGAGATATTCCGGTTTTCAAGAAGAATTGAATGCATCTCGGCAGTACCCCAAAGGACTGAACCCGGGGAGTTCCAACCAAGGGACCTCAGTGTACGGAACCGTCTGTAGTAAAGAAGTAGGTGGCTACCTCACTGTCATTGTGAGAGTTTATAGTTTTTGTTGTTGATTTTTTCAACAGATGGCTTCCAAATCTTAACCGATTTCAATGCATTTTATTTTTAAATGAAAGCTAATTAAATTTAAAACTACTTTGTCTGGCCATATTTTTGTTTTATTAAATTACGTGTAAATAATTCCCAAAATTTTACAATTGAACATAAAATAATATTTTATTTTTCATCTAACTTAATATCACCACTGATATAGTTGAAATTAAACATTCAAATCCTGATTAGACATGGATGAAAGCACAATCTATTTTTAAATCATTCAAAAATCATTTCAATTTATCTCATTAAAATAAATTTACATTTTGAAGATGTCAGTCTGATTTTTTCCAAGTCCAATCAGGATTTGAATGTTTAATTTCAACAATATCAGTGATGATATTAAGTTAGATGAAAAATAAAATATTTTTTTTTACGTTAAATTGCAATGGTTCGTGAATTATTTACACATAATTTAATAAACAAGGGAAACGAAAAACAAAAATCTGGCTAGACAAAGTTGTTCTAAATTTAATTAGCTTTCATTTAAAAAAAAACAATGCATTGAAATCGGTTCAGATTTGGAGGCTCTAGCCTTTTTTGAAACACGAAATGTCGTTAGTCCCCTGTGTGCGGCTTAAGTGACTATGTGGATGTATTTATATAAAGAGATTATGAATGGTTGTTTATGTGCGATTGTGTTTTTTTTTTACTTTTTTCTTTATTTTTTTCTTATATATATATATATATATATATATATATATATATATATATATATATATATATATAGGGTGTCCCGTAAATGTCTAGTTATATTGTGAGAGGTGATAGAGGACCCTTAGGGGAATAAAAAATGTTCTATGACGATTTTCCGAATTCTCGCCCATAAGGGAGAAAACGTCGTTTTATTGTTTTATCCAGACAAACGTGGTTCTTAGAAGAATAGTCGTTGTAGCTCCGTCCCAGGTGGTGCTACTAGAAAGGAAGTGAAACCAATCGAAAGCTGAGTAAATTTACTATAAGACTAGTTGGGAGTAAACGTAAAAATGAATGAATGTAAGTATGTATATCTTAACAAAAGAAAGCTATTCTAAATTTCCTGACATTTTCTTGATATTTCTTTCCAGCGTTACTCCTCAATGGGCAGGATCTGAGATTTCCGGGTTTCAGAAAAACTTACTCATTTAACCACCTTTCCATTCATGTATCACAACCCTGTGTTATTGAAGTATTTAAACAATTTAAGAATAAAAGTTTAAAAAAAAACATGGATCTGTGAAAAGAAAATTATATTTTTTTCTTCAGTTGATTCAAAAAGCTGAAGAGAAATATTTATTTTTATAAATGTTTACATAAATATTAAGTAAATATTTACTTAAAACAATTAAAACAAAATTACTTCCACGAATATAAAAAAAAAAAAAAAACCTAAAACAGTAAATGAATAAAATACACATTTATTTTGAATTTATTAATTCAGGTAACTAATACTGGGTCCAGGAGGTGGCCATTAATGAACCCCAATCACACATTAACCTAAAAAATTATTATTTTTACGTAGATCACGCCTTTGAACACATTTTTACAGGACTATCTACATCTTATTTATGAGGGATGGGATATTTAATTACCACAACAAACACGCATGGGCTCACGAGAATCCCAGTGAGTTTCACAAGCGTAGCCATCAGTATCAATTCAAGGTAAAGCATTTGTTTTCTAAATATAAATACCTGTAAAAAGGTGTTCAAAGGCGTGATCTACGTAAAAATAATAATTTTTTAGGTTAATGTGTGATTGGGGTTCATTAATGGCCACCGCCTGGACCCAGTATTATTTACCTGAATTAATAAATTCAAAATAAATGTGTATTTTATTTATTTACTGTTTTAGGATTTTTTTTTATATTCGTGGAAATAATTTTTATTATTGTTTTAAGTAAATATTTACTTAATATTTATGTAAACATTTATAAAAATAAATATTTCTCTTAAGCTTTTTGAATAAACAGAAGAAAAAAAATATAATTTTCTTTTCACAGATCCATGTTTTTTTTTAAACTTTT
>OX328123.1:28721728-28895258 GCA_946811695.1 Gonocerus acuteangulatus | reverse complement strand
AAAACGGTTGCGAAATCGTGTTAAATGGAAGGTAGCCATTTGAATGCTTACTAAATTCTCTAAAAAAAATGTTCTAAAGAAATTTTTGATTAGGCGATGTCATTTGGATAAATAAGTGCTCTTTTGAACCGGTTTTTGTAGTTTTTTTTAACTCACTTTTTAACAGGTTGTTGTTTACTTATAAATTGCATTTATCTGTGAAAGATTTATTACAGTAAAAGAAGAAAGAAAATGAGAAATCTTATGCTAATATTGTTTGTCTAGAGTGAAGTTAGTAGGCAGGGGAGTCATGTTTCAAGGTAGGATACCTATGTCATCTGTCCCGCATCTGGGGCTATAGAAGTATATTAAGAAGTTCTGACCAAAATAATAACTGATTCTATTTCTAGCTTTCCAAATGCCACTAGGGATAAGGACGGAACAGCGCTAAGATGAGCGAAGCATTTTGACGACGGGATTACAAGGTTAGTGAATGTATGCTGGGGAATTGTTGGGTTAGCCTGTGGATTAGAAGTGATGTATTGGAGAGAGTGGATGGACTGACAGCTACCGGCCATGTCGGATTCCATCGTTCATCCTTCAATTCATATTCACTTTGTATGCTTTTGGCGATGTGGAGTAGCGTTCGTTTCGGGGTTAATAAAACCTCCACGATATGAAAAGGTTAAGGAACTACGTCGTTTCAGCGCGTTTTCATATAATCGTTATTTGTAGTTTTATTTGAATACTTAATAATAAAACAAATTTAACGCTTCTATTGAAATTGTCTTATTGGCCGTTTTTGTAGGGGATTGTTTCAAGATATGCAAGAAAATATATGAAAACTCTAAAACAGCTCATCTTAATCAATATTTTAGCGTCTAACAAGCTTTTATTCTAGTTGCTAAACTAACAAAAAGTGTCACAAAAATCAGTAACTACAGCGTTTTGTCAAAATTTGCTATCACATCATTTGTGCAGGATATTTATCAATCAGACCAAACAATGTGGACATTTATTGTATTGTAGCGTTTTACACAACAATCTAGATTCTATATGCTCACTGCTGCCAACATACTTCACTGAAATTTCCCTCGTGTCTGTCAGACACTTTATACACACCAGGGCTAGAAAGTGGGCGCGCAAAAATGTCGTCTGTTTTTTCAACTTTCATCAGATATTAGCACAACACTATATTTAATTCAAAAATGCATATCAATGTTCCATGGAATCGTTATCGATCTTTTAATCTTTCTAGTTTGTGGGAACTTCATCTTATAACGCTCACCACGACTCCTAGTTATGTTGGGATCGGAGAATCATATAGATTGGTTTTACTAGAGGAAAGGTCAGGGGTCTTCAAACATTGGAATTTCCAAAATATAATACTTTTATAAAAGGTACATTGTGCTCTTGATGAATGTTGCTGTTTGAAACATATAATGGAACTGTTATAAACATATTGTTTTCTTAAAAGCTTAAAGATCGAACTCGTTTGATTTGATATATATTTTTTCCCAGAGTACTGAAGTTCATATCGGTAGCAGAAGCAGCATTTCGGGGATTTGTTTGCTTCCAATATTTTAATCTGAATTGTAGTTTATACAGAGGCCTAAAGTGTTATACAACTGTATTTACATATGTCGAGAATCAAATGTAACGAAAAGTGGATGTCATTTTTATTCGTTTAACTTTGTTCGACATGTCTTCCAGTATTCTTGGGTTTTATTTAATAGGATGAGTGTTTTGATGTTCAGATATTTAATATACGAATACGTGCTTGTTGGAAATGCAATTAAGGTTTTCGAAATCAGACGTCAGGAGGTCGGAGAAAAAAATCAACTTTTTTTTGTAGTGGTTTTTCTATCTTTAAAAATGTCACACCAAGAAAAATGGTTTGCTGGAAAGATTCTAAGATCAGAAAGTTCCTGCAACTCAAACTCTTTATTTTAGTATATAAGCAACACATCTGCCGAACATAAATGGAAGGCTAACTTTTTTTTTACTTATTTGTTTTTTATTGATTTTTTATTTGATCTCTGTATTTTCTGTATATAATTACTATTTATATTTGAGAGCAAACTTAACTAATGTACTCTCCAAATGTACAGATGTTAAATAAATATTAAATAAGTGTGGTGAAGTTGTTTACGTCACAACGTAGGAAAGTTAAAACTATATTATCGAGACAAGCATCACGGATCGCCTTCCACAACATGAATTGAGCACTATAAATTTACACCACAAAATTATTTGTGCTTCTTTAAAGAGTACATTTTCCAAGTAAACCAGACGTTGTACGGATAAACTGCACAGCTTTTTGCAGCCATAATACGAAATTAATGGTCCTACAGAGTCATTATTGGATGCAGGATGTAAACTGAGTGTGGCATAAACAGAAAACAAACTCCGGAACTTGTTTAGCTTTTAGAAACATAAACAGATCTTATATCTTGTTTATAAACATTCCTATTACAACAGAAACATGCTTAAACACGTCATTCTCAGCAGCTAGAGAGATTCCTAACCTTTCACAACAAACGAAATAAACCTTTCAGCACATCTGATCATCTGACACCCTCCACCTTTCTACTCATCCCTCAACACCTTGAATTTTAAGAACTCTTCAGTGCAACTATCATTATAGCATATTTTTTTGTAATTGCTCAAAATGCTAAATTCAGTAGGGTCTCCATAATCTGAACTAATTCGGATTAGCGAAAATTCGTTTTAGGCGGAGTTCTGTCATATAACGCCGTGCTTTATGTTGCGTACTCGGCGTCTCATGTGCCAAGAATTAAAGGTAAGAAATTACATACGTACACTGGAATTTAGTCAGCACTTTAGTGCGAATGTGATCGGAAATATCGTCGTTACAAATGCAAAGTATCGAATGTGAAAATCACCACTTTCCAGAATGGAAAATCGTTTATTCATTACTTTTTTTTTTGGACAGTCAAATAGTCAGCAGATTTAACCTTTTGACAGTAGAATACTTTTCCTTTCATAGAATGAACTAAGATTCGAGAGTTTACCGTACATAAGTCCAGCAGAAATTTAGATTGAAAATGAAAGATGCATTTTTTCACATTCGATACTTTGCATTTGTATCGACGATATAATCGTTATTATGGAAGTTACATGTAAATGGCAAAACGATATTTATTGAAACCGTTTTAGTTCGTTGCGTCGGAAAAATATCATTGACTTTATCCCTTAGATGATAGTTTGGCTTTAGAACTTTCCGAAGAAAAGACCAAGTAGATATTAAGATATATATATATATATATATATATATATATATATATATATATATATATATATAGGTTAACACAATGCAAGCCAGAGTTTTTGTTCTTTTGCCACGAAACATGGTATTTAGTATTCTCTTATCAAACGATTGAACGAGTTCGTTAACCACCCGTCAACCGGGAGGTGGGGTTTACATCGGACCCGAAGTAGTTATTTGCCCATACTGGCCGTAATTGTTATTTTATTGCAACAAAACTCGGTATATGTTTTGGTCATCTAAGTATTTAAAAAAAGTATGTAGTAAAAATAAACTAAATCGGTTCATTAGTGGGGATGGGATACTCTGGACAGTGAATGAACAGTTAGTCTGAAGTGGAACTATTCTTATAATGTCTATCGTGATCTTGTGTCTTAAGTCAGGAGGCTGTTTTAAGACATATATTTGAAAACAGACAATAATTTAAACATACAATCCTGAAGACACACTGGCTGAAATAACATTTCATGTATGGGAATATGTGTGTGTGTAAGTTTGTATCCACAAAATAAAATATTGGTTTAAGGCGCTGTCCTTGGGAGCATTCTTTAACAATGTCAACTCTAATAGAATTAGGCTGTATAGTATATTAGATGAAGTTGTTGTTCGCTTCTAAGGAAGCCCGATCAATTCCTCACAGCTGGACATTAATTCATTTCTAGTTAGAACATCCCGATGAAATATAGCTATTTTTTTTTTTTTTTTTTTTTTTTTTTTATTGAATATTTACAATCTGTATATATACAATACAATCAGTAAATACATATCTCATAAGCTATACACAAGGAAGAATAGAGGAGAGAAGGCAGCTATTGTTGTCACTCCCTAAGGAATTAATAATGTTTTTAAGTGTTACAGTTGGTCCCTAGGCCACTTTCTTTTCAGGCGTCTCGGGGGATTGGAAGGGATCGCATCTGTGGAAAGGGATTGGGCAAGGGGATTGGGATGAAAGGATAGCTTGGAATGAAAAGTGGTGAAGCGGGTTTTAGCTAATTCAGCGACAAAAGGAATTTCGAGGTCTCGGTGGATGATATTATTGTTGACGTAAAAGGGAGCATTAAGGATCCGGCGAAGGACTTTGGACTGGAAGGTTTGGATTCGGTTTATGTTGGAAGGTTTTGCTGTACCCCATAGTTCAATGCCGTATGTCCAAATCGGTTTAATAATCGTTTTGTAGATTGTTAGTTTGTTTTCAGTACTGAGTTTTGACTTGGGACCTATTAGTCGTCTAAGTAGGCCATAGCGTCTGTTTAACTCTTGTCGTTTTGTTTTTGTGTGTGTGTTCCAAGTAAGTCTCTTGTCGAGGTGGAAGCCTAGGTATCGAACAACATCAGATTTGGGAATGAGGGATTCGTTTAGGGTAACAGATGGGCACTCACTGCGCCGCAGTGGGAATGTGACGTGCTTACATTTTTTGGCGTTAACTATAATTCGCCACTTCTCTGGCCATTTCTCGATTTCCAAGAGATGATTTTGGAGTGCTTCTGAGGCTTGCTGCGGGTTGGCAGAACAGGAAAGCATTATTTCATGTTTCATTTAACTAACTTATCTGCAATAAATCAGACAAGTCGATGTTTTGATATTTTCCCAACTATCCTCTTAAAAATATATATTTACTTTGTGTACAGTGCAAAGCTGTTGTGGAACAATGGTAGGTATAAGAGCAATTTTCACTTCATCATTTTTTTTTTTAAGTTTATGAAAATTTTAGTTTTTGGACTGGTCTGGCTTTTTTAATGACCCCTTCATATATTGTTAAGATAAATATAGAGTTAAAAAGTATTTTATACTCACTCTGTTTTTGCGGCTTGCTTGATCTCTTTGATATTCTTGTTGTCCACGGCCCCTGTTTCATCCATCACGATAGGAAGACCATCTGTAATAGAATAAACCGTCATTTTCATCATAAATATTGAATGATTAATTTGTGGAGATTTAAAAAAATAAGAATAACATCTAAATCCTTATTTTTTAGTTGTCCTTGTAAGGAATACGAATGTGAGGATTGCTATCGGAATCATTGTAATCCTTAGATATTGAAATGTCAAGGTCGGGCAAGACCCTGAACTTCTACGTCCCCGAAGAGAGTTCCTAAGCTACTTACTTTCTTGTGGAATCACATAGCACCTGCCCACAAGAAAACATTGTCAGGCAGATGTGGCCTCTGAACACATTCCTAAGGAAGGTGTTTAGTTTAAGACTTTATTTCTGACGAATATCCCTAAGCATTGGGGGTTTAAAATATAATATATTTAGATATATCGTCCCCTACCATGTCAAACTATGGAATATAAAAAAATCTCGTTTTTCAGATTCGGGACTTTGCTCTTGGATTGTGGACGATGCGGCTTGTCGCAAATTGTTGGAACCCTAGCCCCTTTAGAATAGCCTTAAATACCTTAAATAAAGTATCGAATAGGACCATTTTACAATATATTACTTCGTCAATATGTTCGTTCGAAGTTTGCTCCGATTTACATATTCGATAGTTTGACATGGGTAGGGGCGATATTATATTAAAAGCAGCTGTAAAATTATTTACAAAAATATTTGTGAGTTGTGGAGCAAACTATTAGTTCTAATGATTTGTGTTGTTTTAACAAATCGTATATTCATTAGTTGCTCTTAACCGAGTTTCGTTGCAAGGAAGCAAAAATCACGGCCAGTAGAGAGAAAGTATTAATTTAATAATAAGGAATGTCGTGCTAATGACCTCGTCAGTAGATGCACCAGAAAAAAAAAAAAAAAAAAAAAAAAACAATGTCCGAAATACCAATAAACCGAATATTCTTATATTATATTTATATTTATAATGCTTTTAGCGCGGTTCCCCCTCCTTCTATAGGGAGAAACCCCGCTTATGAGATTGGCCCTATTCAGTTGAAACGTTTACCAGACGTTTGACATTCATCTAATCTAAGATATTTAAATTTTGTTTTGTGTTTGGAGGTAAGGAAGTATGAAACAAAAAAAGATGTAAAATGAAAAGTTTTCAGATCTTGGTATATTTTCTAAAATATCTTGAAAACAGTTGGTAGTACTTACTATAAGGTCAGTGAGTATGTGTAATTGTTCCTCGACAGTCTGAAAGTATGTATATGTCTTATAGTTAGCGGATGGTTACATTGTCTACATGTTGGTAGGTTACATTGTTTACATGTTGGTTACATTGTTTACATGTTGTGGACAATGGTTACATTGTCTACATGTTGGTGCGCCTTGTTTAGTCATGGAAAGCTCCGGAAAGCCCTAGTGTCATGAAACCAATAAATAGAGCCACCATTAAACGAAGAATTATTACATTGAGGATTATGAGCATATCAACAAATGTAGACGTCGATTCATTATAAATTGAAATAATTAAGATAAACCTTATTTTTAAAATCCATTCGAACTTACGAGCCAAGCCAATATAAATAAAGGAAACCTATATATTAGATTTTCCTGTGAATTGTTCGATTTTTAATATCAACTAAGTAAGACCACCGTTGATCGATCAATGGGAAACAACCCATGGGAGAGTTTTGTGTTAAGCCCTAGTCAAAGAAAAAGGATGATTTGGCGTTTGAAAAAAAGCGTATTGTTCTTTCTCTCGCGAACAAAGGCAAAATCATTGCAAGAAAGTGTAAAGAAGCATTTCGAAATTATTCACAGGCTTCCTTGTTTTGTTTTTAGTTTCTGTGGTTTTGTATTTTCTAAAATTCCAAACCACAGAAACTGGTCATTCACAGCGCGTTTGTATAAATTTGTTATCCCTAGTGTCATTTCTAAAGCTTAGGAACAGAAACAGTAATTATTTTGTGAAAAATTTAAACACCTAATCCCGTAATAACTTCGATTTCTCCGACTGAATTCGTCCTATCGAAAAAACTTTTTAGTTAGTAGCCACAATCCTTCTAAACGTTTTCGACAAAATCTAAAAATTGCTGTAGTATGTTAATATAATATTGTTTTATATTTCCGGGAGAACTATGGATCAAGAGAATTCTCCGTGAAGGGACTATGGTTCGGCTCCCGAGGCACCATTCCCAAGGAAACAGCTGCTTTCTTCCAGGAAATAGGAATCAGCGAGGACATTCTAGGAAGAATAGCAGAATCCATTCTTATTGACTCACTCGCCATTATTCAGAACCACATATATGGCTGACCGCATATTTTCTCCTACCGTTTTAATTACTATTTAACTCTTTTGTATATTTATTATTAGTATTTTATGGCCCCCTCCCATTTTTATCACTAATTTCATCATTTTATATCATTTATATAATTTTTGTTGTTGTTTTACTCATTCGTTCTTATACTATTTTTGTTTTTCATTGGAATACCCAGATTTGAAGGGTTGATTACTATGTTGTGTGTGGAGCAACCCAATTTAGTTGGGCAACCAAACTTTTCTGAAATAAAGTTTTTCTCTCTCTCTCTTATTTTATTGTGAGCTTCGCACTTCTCTGTCCGGTCAAGAAAGAAAAAAACATAAAAGATAGAAAAGAAAGACAACAGAATCATGAATTGAATAAACTAAACTAAGTGACTATTGTGTTATGTAAATATTCTCAAATACATATTGCTTACAGATTATGTACACCTAAATATATATTAGAAGATAATATACACATATCTTCTATTTTTATTTTATTTTAGTTGTTTCACCATTTGGTGATAAAACTACGGCTTTCTTCTTAGATTCTTAGGAATAAAATTCACTGATGATACAAAAGTATCTGTCTGTCTATGTTAAAGTCTGTGTATTGTTAAATGTTTTGTTACATTAATACAACAAAAAGAGAATATCTTTTTGTTGGATTAATTACCAAAAAATCCAATTCATATCTACATAAGCATGTAAGTATACTCATATCTACATAAGCATGTAAGTATACTCTTATCTACATAAGCATGTAAGTATATATACATAAATAAAAATAGGGGGAAACATTTAAAAAATAAGTGGGTAAATTAAGAAAAATAGAAATAAAGAATAAATCTATATACTCGTATATAAAAATCACATGTCTGTCTGTTTGTCTGTGAGTCCGTTGGTAGGCTTTGATACGGGAAATCTCCAAGGCTAGGTCAAAATAGTCAAATTTCAAAATTTGTTCAAAAGGGCAAAAGTTTTGTTCAAGGAAAATTGGCTACACTGAACCATTCAGATTCTGACGGAATTCAAAATTTTGAATCGACAGCCATTTTGAATAATGTCTCAAATTTATTTGTTGATGTTCTTGATAATTAGAATAACTCGAACTCATTGATGACTTTACATCATTATATAATCATGTAATGCAATTTATTTCAATTTTATTTCAACAGTCACTGCCTAACTAAGGAGTGCTGGCCTTTCTATGATATGAGCTAACTACTCGCAGGCTGTGGTGCTGGCCTCTGGCGGCTGTTTTATGAATTGCTGTAGTGCTGGCCTCTGTTGGCCGTTTCACGAATTACTAGACAGATATAAACAAATTCACACCGTTCGACGTAACTGGGTATACAGGTAGATACGGGGATCGTCATAGGCAGAAAGTAGGAGTAGGGTAACAGTGTAGGTGTACACTGGGTAACAGCTAGTAAATAATAAAAATGACTGAAAAGTCTAATATTAAGTAAAATAAATAAGATAAAAATTAAACAAAAAAAAAAAAAAAAAAAGAGGGGAGATAAAAGTAAATTCGGATTATTTTATTGTTTTTATTTTTAGTCTTAATATGTTTGTGTTTGTTTCGATATATCGGTCAGTGAGGAATGTCTAGGTCACTACAAAATCTACAATATGTCAGGATGAGTATTATTGTCAAAGTCTCATTAAAACTTACACAGGTTGGTCTCTGCTTGTTTTTCACTAACAAGGGGAGTATACAGTGGTGGGGTCTCCGATTTAGCCCATTTTTCTCTCGTAATTCTGCATCGAAAAATAGTTGATATCTGTCCGAGCGTATCGTCCAATGGGCGGTATAATTTTCTTAACTCGATATGTAAAATATAGTATTTTCAACCTATTTTATTTTATTTCTCAGCTCCGAAGGTCCGTTTGACGAAACGCTTGGACACGTGTCCACTATTTTTCCATGCAAAATCACAAAAAAAACAAAAAAAACTTGGCCGATTCGGTGGCCTTGACATTGTATTCTCCCCTTTCATTAGGAAAGGGTTAGATGGTATTGCCCAAAACGGAGATTAGTCAAAATTTTCTTCGTCCTTGACTCCAAATGTACCAAAATCTATATATCATAATAAGGATGTATCCATCATCCTTTAATAAGTTGCTAGTAACCAAGACGAAAATAATAGTTAAAACTATATGCCCACACTAATTTGATCAAACGGTATTGGGCATGTCCTATGTGTAATGAAGCGTCAACTTCTCGCATCACCAAGTCGAAATTATGATGAATGTTCTCCTCGAGGAGAAGAAATAACTCTTGCTATTTATTTTCTAACAATTTTTCCAGGATTATAACCCAGTCCTATTACAGCTGTGGTAAATTCCATCCGATACGAAGAACTTTATGACTCCACCCACGCTCCATTTCCCAGCACAAGAATCGAGAAGCATCCTTCCCAGCTATACTGACATTCCTTATTTATGTAAATCTTCCCGTCTGAGTTGCCCGAAGCGGGTCGATGTAATGGATACTGTACAAACCTCCCGGCAATATTCTTTCTAATTCAGCAGTATTTTCCAATGGTCCAATTAATTGCCAAAAATCGTCCAATCTCTTTCCCACTCTCATATTTCTTTCCTTGTGCAAGCATATATGAGAGCATTCATATGAGCAGTCTAATAGATTCCGAGGGTCCTCGGCAATCTTAGCCCTTCTGCTAAATTTTTGTGGAGAAAGAAAAGGCTCTTACAACGTCATAAAATAATCAGAACCCACTCTTCCCGGATTGCGATAGTCGTTTGCCTCTAATTGTCCTTCGGTTTATTCAATGATATATATATATATATATATATATATATATATATATATATATATATATATATATATATATAATCAGTCCCGTAACAGGCCACGAGGGCCCTAAGGGGCAGATACTATAGAGGTATCTGATTCATGACCATACGGCTCACTAGGGAGATACTGTGGTCAGTACTATGCTCCGGCCGCCTGATTTTACCCTTGGCCGCTTCGACTGCTAGAGCCATTAGCACCCAAGGTACCCATTATTAAATTAATTAAAGGCTGGGTCGGCCTAGGGACGGTCAGGGAGGCCGAATTCAACCCATGAACGAAGACACTAGAAGAAAAAATCTTTAGTGCTTGCTCGGGATATGAACTCAGGCCTCCAGCTTATTAGTCCAGTGCTCTACCACTGAGCTAACCTCGCCCCCTATATATATATATATATATATATATATATATATATATAGCGAGAGAGAGTGAGTTTGTAAATTCTGCAACACTTCACTTGAAATAAAATATTTTGACAGAATGCAGACAACGTAGTCAACTTGACATAGCCCACGACATCCGGGAGCTACTATCACTTGACAGTTTACACATAAAAAGTATACTAGAATATCTTCAACACATTGATGTATACAATAACCTTTAATAATATATAATGTAGGTTGTCTTTCGCAGTTTAATTAATTTGGCGCGAATAAATTGAAGGAACAAAGAAATCTTACAAAAATTCAAGAAAATATTGGTAAACACTATTAGAAGTACCAAAGTATTTTTGAAATAGCTTTGTCAAGAACGTTTAATTGACTCCAAAGACCGATATAATCCTACCACAGCCCAGAGAGACGACTGCGGTAGCTCTTCATGAAAATTTCATAAAACAGGAAATCTACCGAGTTTAGAGAGTTGTATGGGAAATACTTAGTTTGGTTTCTTATAAATGTACAGCTAAACCGCCTAAATGAGTAACTGGATTCTAATCCCAGCGTAAATGAGATAATTTTTCTGAAATGAAAGAATTGAAAAGCGGATTTTATTGCATAGCTACCCTCTTAGTCCTAATACAGATTGAATTTTCCTCAAAAATATCAATACTAGGGTGGGTGTCCCTTATTTTTCAAAGTTTTGATTTTTTAATGCATGGGTATTAGTTTTGTTCATTTACTCCTAAAACACTCAAAAATACATTTTTATCGTATTTGGAGTAGGATAACCCGTGCCGAGTGGCATAGACATGTTCATACAAGTTGCGGTTGGTAGTAGCTGCGCGTAGTCGCCGTATTTATCAGCTGTTCACTTTTATTCTCGTCATTAACACATATTGATTTACATGTAGAAGATGATAGTTGAATTAGGAAGCAATAAAAAACTATGTTTTCATAGTTGGTGATGTGGAACATCAAATAACAGCTGGAAAGTTACCATCAAACCATCAAAATAATTTAGGCAATTTATTCGATATAGTACTCGCTAATTCTTTGGAATGGACGAAAATAGAGGAAGATAATTTTTTTTTAGAAAATCAAGAAAACCAAGGCATCCAGGATGTTTAGCAGGCGTAGATAAAAATTTAGCCAGAAAGAGCATGACTGAGAAAATTAAAAGAAGAGAGAAAAAGACATAAGCAAATGTGTTCCGAGAGTTTGTCATCATCATTGGCTGCACAAGATTTTATACAAACGCTAGGAGATCACGATCTACCTGCCAGGACTGATGAAAGCCTGGCATACAACTAATAATGTAATGTGATACCATTGCGTCTAATTCAAGACGATTAAGATCTAATATTCTTTTAGTTCAAAAATTAGACAGTAACTTATTGCAGTTTGCTTGCCACCACCATGTTTTCGAATTTGTATTGGAATGTGTTCGGTACACAAATCCACCAAACCACAAGTAGAACTGATACCCGATGTTCAAAATGTTTAGAAACTTCTGGAAAACTATTAATCCTGCTGCTATTCAAACATATGTACTACGATATCGCTACCCAACATTTTAATAATACAACAATAGAAGAATTTTTGACATTTTATAGTCAAGAACTGCAAAAATCGATTGTAAGTGACGATTATTGGGAACTGATTGAAATATCGATTATTTTATGAGGAGGAGATAAGGAGAAACTAAATGAAATCAGACCTTCTGGAGCAATGAATCAAGCAAGGTGGATAGCTAGAGCTATTTACGCATTGAAAATATGATTCTTGCAATCCAAGATCAAAATTAACACCAACGATAAACTATCACTACAAGACGTTTGTCAATTCATTGCGGTTGTATATGTGAAACCGTGGCTTGGATGTAGTCCGTTGGTGAAGACACCAAATCATGATTTCTAAAATGGCTTAAGAAATAAGAAGCAAAGAGATCTCGAAAGTAGCCCTCAGAAAATTTTGTCAACGTCTTTGGTATTTGTCAGAAGAAATTGTTTATTACTCGTAAATGATGAAGTTGATGAAAAGTCATTGAGAGAAACATTGTAATGAACTTACAAAAAGAGAGTTTGTATGATTCTTGGAAGAGATACATTTAATCGACTGAAGATATGTCTCAATATTTGTGGGGTCAGTGGGAATACATGGTTTTATTTATTTGACGGTTTTCATTGATGTAATAATAATATTACTCTATTTATCAGGAAAATCATTTAGTGATTTTGAGTTTGTTGAGAGCACAAAATTATTTTTTCGATTAAAAATTGCTGAGAAGTTCCTTCAGAACCCCATTCTACGTGGGAAGAAGATGTTTCCTATTTAGAGGCAAGAAGGAAGGTTCTTTCTTTAAGAACAGTCAACGATACAGCTGAAAAAGGTGTCAAACTTATGCAAGATTTTCATAACTGAAAAGAAAGAGCAGAAATAATATTTTGTAGGCTGCGTGCAAGAGTACAGAAATCTGTATCCTCACTGTAAAAATGGGACTCTCAAAAGAAAATTTCCTATCTAATCAGTAATTTTATGTCCTTTTAATAAATAAGTGTCTATTTACTAACTTTCTTTTTTATTATTATTTTTATAAAATATAAATATTTCATTTAATTTTGCAATATAACGGAAGAGGTTAAAAACATTGATTTTAAAAATTTTCAGAGCCCAGTCGGCACGGGTTAATGTTGACGTAGAAAAATAAAATTTTGTATCCGAGTAACTATAAGTAGTTTAAAAATAATTAGAGGGTATGCGTTTCGAAAAAAAATCACCCATATAAGGGACACCCTAATCAATACCCTACCCTCATATCCTAAGTATAGCGATATGCAACAGCCTGTCGGATCCACCGACATTTTAGATGCTAATTCAGAGTGTTCATTAGCTCCCATTCAGCCTACTTAGACATCATATTTTGAGAAAATCACTTTCTCATGAAACGTTTCGCCTTTGATCTAGCACCTTAAACAAAATAATATCTGAAACAATCAGCAAAGTACGCCACATAGGTGCTGGATTACTAAGCACATTCTTTAGAGAGGTGGTAGTGTACGTTAGATTAGATTAGATATTGACTCATGCCCTCCGCTTTACGGGGTGCATCTCGGCCTTTCGGCCTATTGTGCATGTCCTAAAATGGTTAATAGCCTGATGAACATTAGGTATTGTGAGACCTCATTCTAAACTTCTATGATATGATGGAATTTTTATAGGAAATTTTCTGTCCTTCCAAGAGTTTACCAAATGTCTCTTTGGCTCTTTTTACGACGGCCTCTTTAGCGCATGACAATCAGAAAAATAGAATTGGGCCTATAGATGTCACTTCCGAGCCCAATCCTGCCAATTGTCTGCTCTCTCGTTTCCCAGATACCTAGGTGTCCCGGTACCCAATAACTAACATTATTATTTATAATAAGATAATAGGAAGTCAAGAGATAGTTGGGATTGGGCTAGGAGAAAAATAATTATGAACCCTTAACCATTCTTCCTCCCAACCCCAAGGCATTTTTTAGTGCTGAAAAAGGCTGCCAAAGTGCTGCCGAAACGTCCCATATTGATTTTTGCCTGATTATCTGACGTTCTTTCTCCTCGTCATCTGGCATTCTTCAACAATCCTTGAATTAATCTCATGACGTTCTAGTGCCCTGCAGCCTGCCCTGGATGTCAGTAGGCTGTTTAATCTCCTCCGACAAACCCCCTCCTCATTAAATTTATGAGCCGCATAAATCTTTGCCTGAAATACTGTGGTGGTTCTTCCTAGTAACTGGAAGAACCACAACTTTCAGAGGGAGAGTAGTAACTTATTACCCCCCCCCCCCCCCCGCTTCACATAATATTTTCATTAAATAAACTATATACATACGAAATAGTCATAAATATTTTTGGTCGTACATATTTGTAATCAGTAGGCGGTAATCTGGGAGTAACTCCATGACTAAGGCCGTGAGTTCAATTCCAGTTACGAATAGTGGCCTGAGCTCTATCATGCCTAGAAAAGATTCGTAGCCAATAGATAACTTCGCTTAAGAGCCTGTGAAAATGTAAGTAAATAAATATTTGTTTAGACCAGTTTACAATATTCTATATTTTTTTTTCTCTATATTTTTTTTCGCACTATTCTTCCAATTTTTCACACCAAGTACTTATACAGGAAGCCAAGGCCTACCTCGGGCTGTAGTGCTGCATAGTAAGTAAGTAAGTAAGTTTACAATATTATTCATTTCTCATGTCCGTTGAGGTTAATTGCAAGGAAGAGGAAATAACGAACGGTAAGAGAAAATACATAATTTGGCTCTGAAGTTAGCTTTTAATAAACCGATTTAGTTTATTGTTAAAACACACCTTTCTCTTTAGATAAAGACGAAGTATAGAGAGTTTCGTTACAACATAACAAAAATGAAGGCTGGTTTGTGCAAATTAGAACTTTTGGTTCTGAGCAAACGCCGCCTTCAGATGGATGTTGGTTAACGAACTATTCAAATCAGGCACACAAACATATATAACTTCTCACACGGGTTTTATGGATATCTAGAGGGTAGGATTGATGAAGGTAGTAGGAAATGTTTAAACAATCCAATCCTATGCTCTACCTCAAAAGCTTTCTTCGGAAACAGCTAGAAAGCCTGCTTTATATGAATTTATAGTTATATAGGTATAGCCGCGGTTCTCCTGGGACGCACTTCCGTGGGTACGGACTAAAGAGATGAGTAAATGGCCGATGTGGAAGATGAAGAGAAGGCTTGAGGCAGATAAAGAAGTCTAAAAAGAGAGATGAAAAGGATTCACCTGTAGATTCGCCTGAGGGTTCTGTCAACACTCAACCTCACTCCTCTCTTCTCTCTCACTCTCACACTCACTCTCACTCTTGGTAGCTCTCTCTCTCTTTCTCACTCTCACTCTTGGTGGCTCTCTCTCTCTCTCACTCTGTCCCACTAAGGTATAGAACGTGAAACATAGTTGTCACCCGATATTGCTTCATCCTCAGGAATATCTCATGCGTCATATTTTAGAATAACATACATATGACCTTTCTAAATGGTATTGATGCTATGAAGGGCCACAATATCCCTGTCGGAGCTTGTTGTAAAGCGACATGTTGTAACAATGAGGCTTAGCTTCAGAATGATTTGTTGGTCTGTCACGTTCGTTTGATTTGTAATCCATTCAAGATATTTTTCTTAGGGATGTTTGAGTTTGCCACCCACAAATTTATAGTTTATATACAGGGTGTTTTACAAGTAGATGGCTATACTCAAGGGGGTGAAACGACCAATAGTAGTTAAACGCTGACAGCCGCAAGTTTCTATCTGTTTTTGTTCCAGACATATGCTATTCTAAAGAATATTTAGAAAAATAAAAATTCTTCTAGAAAACCCCCAATTGTCTCTACTTATGCACATTTTTAAACGTACCATTACGGTTATTTTTTTTTTATTTTTTTTTTTTTTAAATCAGCACCGAATTTGCTTTAAGGTTAATTTACTTTCAATATTCACAAGTGTCTTTTTAGAACTTCGATAACAGTTCAAAAAGTTGATAAAAAAAAGGCAAATTAGTGATAGAAGTTCCAGAATCACTACTCTTCCAAAACAATTTTGCAAGCGGCAAAATATTACAAAAGTTGTAAAATTGAATTACCTTTCAACCGATATATACCTAGAACTGAGATTATCTCTCAATTGTCACCTGTATATTAGAAGAAGGATATTAGTCAAATACAAAAAATATAGCTTGTTCAAGAAATTGTAAAAATTATTTATTATTTGAGTTTTCTTTAATAGATTAAAAAATATCTTATTTAATAATATTTTATATTATTTTTGTTTGTTACTAATAATATGCATGTTTTATACGATTTTGATTTCTATGGTAGTTTTCATTTTAAGAAATCTTGTGAAGGCGAATAAATGATTAGTAATTATGGCATGCTTTAAAAGTGCTGTTTCATTATCTTATTAGTATGTATTCTTATTTGCTATTTTTTTCTCCTCTTTAGTAATTTTTCCCAATTAGTCCCCATGTAAGTGATCTCAGGTTAGACTTGGCCCTTAAAGCATAAGTTTAACTTTGCTCAGTGACCCGGAAGATCCATCAGTAGATGTAAAACCGGTAGGGAAAATTTTTAAGAAAATGATTAGAAAGTCAAAAAAGTTTATTCGATTGATAGACCTTCTGCTTATTTTCGCTAGAAAATATGTTTTAGGAATAAATGGTATTTTAATACATACAGGACTGTATACCAACTTCTTTCCTCAAACCCATCACTCAGAGGGGTGACGTTAAAGTTTATTTGGTATGCATTAAATTCTAAATTCATGGAATGGCTGATGAAAACGCACACGAAGGGCGTTAAAGGTTTTTAGGGCTCTAGGGATAGTGAATCTACAAATGTGTTAGATAAGAAGCAACGAAGTCCTCAAGAGACTATTAATATGTAGACATTCTCACCTTCCAAGGTAAAGTACTTGCAACAATTTAAGGAATTCATTTGAGAATGCTCAAGTAACGTAGGTGGTGGCAGAATCCCTAAGGAAATGCGGATAAGTCTCTACCTGTATGTCGCTATTAAACATTCATTCTCTGATGTTTTTTGGCGCCCGACGAAGTTCAAATATTTCATGTAAGTTGGTGAAAAAAGAATTTATAGTTTATTGAGCTAGAACTAATATAAGTATGGTATCCTTCGGTTATTATGGTAACTACAGTTTTTTTTTACTGGTATATTTTTATTTGATAACCCATTTTAGTTTAGTATTTTTCTAGATGTTCTAGCGCTTGTTGGACGTCTTTAATCCTTCTATGCATATAGTTGTGTTAAGACTTCAATGCCCCTTGTTTTTGAATGAACCCTTTGGTCCAGATAATAAGGGCTGTTACCTTTGGGCAATCTACGGCCCAACCGTCTGTCTTTATGTATAATAATAATACATGAAGAAAATATACATAATCCTTAAATAAATATTAAATAAAAAAAATTGGAACTTTAAAAAAATAAAATACCAATTTATTTATTTATTTAAATTTTAACGCCCATTATTATTAACTAGGAATTTTAGGACGGGTTATCTAAATGTTACCACCCTATCCTAGCCAGGATAGGGCTTATGCCTTTTCTTTTTTCTAAAGAAAAGCCAACACTCCATAGTAGGAATCGAACCCACGACCGACCCTTTGCACGGAATGTTAAGTGCTCTCGCCTTAACACTCACGACCACCGGGCCTCCAAAATACCAATTAAAAAAGATTAAAATTTTTATTTCTTTAGAATTTGTGTACATTATTGTTGAGTTTGTATCTACTTAAATATAATGTCCAAATAATAACTATTATCGTCCTAAATTAATAAAAGGTCAAAGGAAATTTAAATTGTAATTGTTCTCGAGAGTATGAAAGTAATGTTGTATGGCTTATAATTATACAGCTCGTTTAAATGACTACATTTTGGTACGTCTAGTTAAGTCATTTGGTGTCTATGGGTACTTAGATAGTGGCGAATATGAAGTTTAGGTTGAAGTACGTCTCCTTTTCGGTTCGCGCTTACATTGGATGTTCATTTTTTCGTACTTTTGATCAAGTTTATTGCCAATAGTGTTATATCAGGGTGTCCATTACTGTCTACTCTCTGTCTCTCTCTCTCTCTCTCTCTCACACACACACACACACACACACACACACACACGCACGCACACACACACAAAGGTATTGGTACTGTGGTATATGATTCTTGACCATACGGCACACTAGGCAAATAGTGTGCTGAGTAATATGCTTGGACCGTCTGGTTTTCCCCTTTGCAGGTACTCATTAAAGGCTGGGTGAGCCTGGGGACGGTTCGGGACCCCTACTTTGATCTTACAACGATGACACTAGAACATTGAGTCTTTAGAGCATGCCCAAGTTTCGAATTCAGCTTCTATAGAACACGAGTCGAGTGACAACTGAGCCAATTTGACAACCCCATCCCCTTATATACAAACCTCATTGTGTTCTTTCCACAATAATATGATTTAATATTTAATAAGACTGTTCATGCCCCCCCCCTACGATTGTGAAACAAAACGTTGTTAGGACAATACTTGCCCCTATATTGTTTCCCCTGAATATTGGACGGGCGTTATTGTGGACTCAGCCATTCTCCCTACAGACCTCGACATAATATTACCCTTCCTCAGGTCCATAACCCTTATATTGGACATAACAGTAGAACATAGAGAACATTTTTGTCTGTTGTAGCAACATTATGAAGGATCATATAGAAGTAAGAAATATATTCATTATTTATTTAAATACTTCTTTCCTAAGACAATGCTCTATACAAAGAGGTGTATGCTTATTAAACACTGACGACTACAATACTAACTAGTTAACAAATTGACATGAAATAGTAGCTAATAAACAGAAAATAACAATAATAATCTACTTTATTTAATAATTCAGTGATCAGCTTCTTTGGCGACAAAATAATGATCAGTATCTTCTGAATTTCATCTCACTAGAACGGTAGCCTCTTTGATGTTTTATGTACATAATTGTATGTGTTAAGATAGTGGGAAAAAGAAAATAAAAGAAACTTTTTAAGGCAACTGAGCTCAAGATCATAAAATAAGTCTTACTGTCCAATATTCCTGAACTGACTCATTACTATGTTTATACAGTTTATACAGGGTGTATCGTAAGTTACTGACAATACTCCAGGGGGTCAAACTAGACAGAAAATGTAGTATAACACCTCCAAGCACTTAATTCTATCTCAATCCGTTCCAGACATATGCCGTTCTAAAGGTTTTTTTAGAAACAACCGTGTTTTTTGCATACAACTTTCTTTTTTTTTAAGGTTCCATTACATTTTTGAAATCAGCATTAAATTTGCTTTAAGGCTAATGCACATCCAATTTTCGCAACTGCATAATGTTTATTGAGCCAGATCTTCGTAAATAATAAGATAATCCACATCGTATGAGGGAACACCACTCCGAGTGTCAGTTGAGTGTAAACCTGTGGTTAGGAATCAGTGGGCAGTGTATGCAACTGGTCGTTTTCTCCCCTGAATGGTTAAATTTAATTGCGTATTGTGACCTTCTTCAGAACGATACAAATACAGCACTCCTCGAAGCAATGCCACGTAAAGAAGTTCTATAGTGGGAAATAGACGGGTGTCCACCTCACAATTAACGAGTCATAACGAACTTGCTCTATTATCCTGGAAGATGGATTGGGAGATTTGGACCTTCTTCAGAACGATACAAATACAGCACTCCTCGAAGCAATGCCACGTAAAGAAGGTCTATGGTGGGAAATAGACGGGTGTCCACCTCAAAATTAACGAGTCATAACGAACTTGCTCTATTATCCTGGAAGATGGATTGGGAGATTTGGACCTTCTTCAGAACGATACAAATACAGCACTCCTCAAATCAATGCCACGTAAAGAAGGTCTATGGTGGGAAATAGACGGGTGTCCACCTCACAATTAACGAGTCATAACGAACTTGCTCTATTATCCTGGAAGATGGATTAGGATATTTGGACCTTCTTCAGAACGATACAAATACAGCACTCCTCAAATCAATGCCACGTAAAGAAGGTCTATGGTGGGAAATAGACGGGTGTCCACCTCACAATTAACGAGTCATAACGAGCTTGCTCTATTATCCTGGAAGATGGATTGGGAGATTTGGACCTTCTTCAGAACGATACAAATACAGCACTCCTCGAAGCAATGCCACGTAAAGAAGTTCTATAGTGGGAAATAGACGGGTGTCCATCTCACAATTAACGAGTCATAACGAACTTGCTCTATTATCCTGGAAGATGGATTGGGAGATTTGGACCTTCTTCAGAACGATACAAATACAGCACTCCTCAAATCAATGCCACGTAAAGAAGGTCTATGGTGGGAAATAGACGGGTGTCCACCTCACAATTAACGAGTCATAACGAACTTGCTCTATTATCCAGGAAGATGGATTGGGAGATTTGGACCTTCTTCAGAACGATACAAATACAGCACTCCTCGAAGCAATGCCACGTAAACAAGGTCTATGGTGGGAAATAGACGGGTGTCCACCTCACAATTAACGAGTCATAACGAACTTGCTCTATTATCCTGGAAGATGGATTGGGATATTTGGACCTTCTTCAGAACGATACAAATACAGCACTCCTCGAAGCAATGCCACGTAAAGAAGTTCTATAGTGGGAAATAGACGGGTGTCCATCTCACAATAAACGAGTCATAACGAACTTGCTCTATTATCCTGGAAGATGGATTGGGAGATTTGGACCTTCTTCAGAACGATACAAATACAGCACTCCTCAAATCAATGCCACGTAAAGAAGGTCTATGGTGGGAAATAGACGGGTGTCCACCTCACAATTAACGAGTCATAACGAACTTGCTCTATTATCCAGGAAGATGGATTGGGAGATTTGGACCTTCTTCAGAACGATACAAATACAGCACTCCTCGAAGCAATGCCACGTAAACAAGGTCTATGGTGGGAAATAGACGGGTGTCCACCTCACAATTAACGAGTCATAACGAACTTGCTCTATTATCCTGGAAGATGGATTGGGATATTTGGACCTTCTTCAGAACGATACAAATACAGCACTCCTCGAAGCAATGCCACGTAAAGAAGTTCTATAGTGGGAAATAGACGGGTGTCCATCTCACAATTAACGAGTCATAACGAACTTGCTCTATTATCCTGGAAGATGGATTGGGAGATTTGGACCTTCTTCAGAACGATACAAATACAGCACTCCTCAAATCAATGCCACGTAAAGAAGGTCTATGGTGGGAAATAGACGGGTGTCCACCTCACAATTAACGAGTCATAACGAACTTGCTCTATTATCCAGGAAGATGGATTGGGAGATTTGGACCTTCTTCAGAACGATACAAATACAGCACTCCTCGAAGCAATGCCACGTAAACAAGGTCTATGGTGGGAAATAGACGGGTGTCCACCTCACAATTAACGAGTCATAACGAACTTGCTCTATTATCCTGGAAGATGGATTGGGATATTTGGACCTTCTTCAGAACGATACAAATACAGCACTCCTCGAAGCAATGCCACGTAAAGAAGTTCTATAGTGGGAAATAGACGGGTGTCCATCTCACAATTAACGAGTCATAACGAACTTGCTCTATTATCCTGGAAGATGGATTGGGAGATTTGGACCTTCTTCAGAACGATACAAATACAGCACTCCTCAAATCAATGCCACGTAAAGAAGGTCTATGGTGGGAAATAGACGGGTGTCCACCTCACAATTAACGAGTCATAACGAACTTGCTCTATTATCCTGGAAGATGGATTAGGATATTTGGACCTTCTTCAGAACGATACAAATACAGCACTCCTCAAATCAATGCCACGTAAAGAAGGTCTATGGTGGGAAATAGACGGGTGTCCACCTCACAATTAACGAGTCATAACGAACTTGCTCTATTATCCTGGAAGATGGATTGGGATATTTGGACCTTCTTCAGAACGATACAAATACAGCACTCCTCGAAGCAATGCCACGTAAAGAAGTTCTATAGTGGGAAATAGACGGGTGTCCATCTCACAATAAACGAGTCATAACGAACTTGCTCTATTATCCTGGAAGATGGATTGGGAGATTTGGACCTTCTTCAGAACGATAAAAATACAGCACTCCTCAAATCAATGCCACGTAAAGAAGGTCTATGGTGGGAAATAGACGGGTGTCCACCTCACAATTAACGAGTCATAACGAACTTGCTCTATTATCCAGGAAGATGGATTGGGAGATTTGGACCTTCTTCAGAACGATACAAATACAGCACTCCTCGAAGCAATGCCACGTAAACAAGGTCTATGGTGGGAAATAGACGGGTGTCCACCTCACAATTAACGAGTCATAACGAACTTGCTCTATTATCCTGGAAGATGGATTGGGATATTTGGACCTTCTTCAGAACGATACAAATACAGCACTCCTCGAAGCAATGCCACGTAAAGAAGTTCTATAGTGGGAAATAGACGGGTGTCCATCTCACAATTAACGAGTCATAACGAACTTGCTCTATTATCCTGGAAGATGGATTGGGAGATTTGGACCTTCTTCAGAACGATACAAATACAGCACTCCTCAAATCAATGCCACGTAAAGAAGGTCTATGGTGGGAAATAGACGGGTGTCCACCTCACAATTAACGAGTCATAACGAACTTGCTCTATTATCCAGGAAGATGGATTGGGAGATTTGGACCTTCTTCAGAACGATACAAATACAGCACTCCTCAAATCAATGCCACGTAAAGAAGGTCTATGGTGGGAAATAGACGGGTGTCCACCTCACAATTAACGAGTCATAACGAACTTGCTCTATTATCCTGGAAGATGGATTAGGATATTTGGACCTTCTTCAGAACGATACAAATACAGCACTCCTCAAATCAATGCCACGTAAAGAAGGTCTATGGTGGGAAATAGACGGGTGTCCACCTCACAATTAACGAGTCATAACGAACTTGCTCTATTATCCTGGAAGATGGATTGGGATATTTGGACCTTCTTCAGAACGATACAAATACAGCACTCCTCGAAGCAATGCCACGTAAAGAAGGTCTATGGTGGGAAATAGACGGGTGTCCATCTCACAATTAACGAGTCATAACGAACTTGCTCTATTATCCTGGAAGGTGGATTGGGAGATTTGGACCTGTGCATCGGCCAGCCAGAAGCCCATTTAGGAGATAAACCAGATCACTGAATTGATCTGATATCCAGGATTCGCGAATCATGTGCAGGAATATTACATTATTAATTGATTCAGGTATGTATTGAAAATATAAAATAGCAAAACTATAGAGGAATATTATATAGTATATATTTATATAAATATTTGTCTGTACCGATTTTTTTCAACTCATTTCTTTATTGGTTATTGGCTTCCCAACTTCATCCTCGATAATGTCAGAAAGACGCTCAGATGAAGTTGAAGGGGGTCTACCAAACCTCCCTTCTGCTCCGACCAGTGGCTGGAGTCGAAGAGAGATCGGTGTGCCACATACATTGACGCACGTAAAGGAAGAGAAAGCCATTGTGTACACTTCACTTGGTCACTGCAGCAGATCTCTGGGCCACTGTCATCTGAGTTGCCTCGGTGGAGAGATTAGATTCGTGGCGCTTGATCGGAAGAGAACATCAGGAGCGGAAAGTTTAGGGTGGGAATGTTGGAATGTAGTATTTACCGTGTGGGATATTGAGTTCTTTATGAAGATTGACGTTGGAAACGAAGAACGGAGCATCGACTACAATGTTCTTATGGTTTTGATTGGAATGTTTGGATACGTATGACGGTCTATGTTTTCACTGGTCCCCAGACATCTCATGCGTACGTCCAAATGGGTTGCAGTAGTGATTTGTAAATAGAGTTGGTAAGTAATGATTATTTTAAGCAATGATTTCTTTTCAAATTAGTTTTCTGTTGTAATGAAAATTCACCTTGGGCTGACACTAGCCATTGTCGAAAGTCGGAATTCAGGCTTTCTTAGTAAAAATTACATCGAAATTAATTGCAATGTCCATTACCATTACAAGAATTGGAATGGTAAATGCAATTAAATTTCTTCTAAAGGAATAAGAATTTGTGATGGGAATGGGGATTTCATTTTTCACAATCCTGTCAGTGATACACTACTAAAAATAATTATTTATACTAATGTATCTCTGAGATAGACTAATATAAATAATATACTAAGATTTCTAGTAGTGTATCTCTGAGATAGACTAATATAAATAATGTACTAAGATTTCTAGTAGTGTATCTCTGAGATAGACTAATATAAATAATATACTAAGATTTCTAGTAGTGTATCTCTGAGATAGACTTATATAAATAATATACTAAGATTTCTAGTAGTGTATCTCTGAGATAGACTAATATAAATAATATACTAAGATTTCTAGTAGTGTATCTCTGAGATAGACTTATATAAATAATATAATAAGATTTCTAGTAGTGTATCTCTGAGATAGACTTATATAAATATTATACTAAGATTTCTAGTAGTGTATCTCTGAGATAGACTTATATAAATAACATACTAAGATTTCTAGTAGTGTATCTCTGAGATAGACTTATATAAATAATATACTAAGATTTCTAGTAGTGTATCTCTGAGATAGACTTATATAAATAATATACTAAGATTTCTAGTAGTGTATCTCTGAGATAGACTTATATAAATATTATACTAAGATTTCTAGTAGTGTATCTCTGAGATAGACTTATATAAATAACATACTAAGATTTCTAGTAGTGTATCTCTGAGATAGACTTATATAAATAATATACTAAGATTTCTAGTAGTTTATCTCTGAGATAGATTTATATAAATAATATACTAAGATTTTGCCCAGCACTGCACAAAATCTCCCTTCCTTCGGGAAGTCCCATTTCTCTAACCCGCAGTTCTCAAACTCTTGTGACCCGATCGCAGGCGTGAAATGGCCATTCCCATTACTTCATTTCAATTTCTCTAATGATAATGGAAATTTCTATTACTTGTTTCGATAACCACTAATGGTAATAAAAAAATCATTACTTGTAATCGGAAAATTAGTTGCAATTTCCATTCCCATTAATGGAATGGGAATGGTAATTGGAATTACATTTCTTCTAAGGGAATGGGAATTTGTAATGGGAATGGGGATTCCGTTTTCACAACCCTACTTGTAAAGGATCAGTTCGTTTTCAGTAGTTAACTGTGGTTTGCGGTTCCAGGTACACTGATTACTAATAATTGGACGCTGTTGAGGAAAATTTTAAAAAATATAAAGTTTTTACGTCTACAACTAGGCCATTACCACCGGGCTATTAAATATTGCCACTGACTCTAGCCCTGAAATGGAACATAACCTGCAGTAGGCTTGATACGAACTAGCATCGCCCGGATTACAATCCAAGGCATTAGCAACTGGAGGAAGAACATGCCTTAATATTATTGTACTAGCTTCAGTGATATGTGTTATATTGTTGCATGTTTATATAGATATATTACTTTAAGTCTTATTTCGTGTGTACTTAGATTGATTTGTAGTTCACTTGGAATCATCACTTGGAAAGCATGCAAAAGTTCTCGCACATAGGTCAATTCAAATAAAGGAACATGGAGGCTATTAAAATTAGGGTTTGAGATTGGCTTTAACTCTGGCCCGAAATAGAAATAAATCGATTCAGCTTGGTTCTATATTTGGGGATGCAGAGTCTTCCATCCCACTTTCCCACCAATTAGCTCTCCTTTATACCTCGGCAATGTATCAAAGTCTACTTAGACATTATACCCTCAACAAAGAAGGAAATATTAAATACAAGAGAAAGTATAATAGAAAAATCAGACTTGCTGGAACTGGGCCATCTTAGCACGTTTTAATTCATATCCCTGTTCACATTTTCAAAGCTTAGAATACAATCAGCTAAAGTTTTGTCTTAATTTTTCGTGACAAATGTAACCACATGAAATCTACAAAGTCATAGGCACTACAACATGAAACTGAACCCCCTTCCCAATACAAGAGTTTCTTAGAATGCTTTACATAGAAACAGTTAATACTCTGGCTTGATATTTCGTGAAAAATGTTTAAATATCGAACTAGTATTTCTAAAGTGATACAACTAAAAAAATACAACAAAAAAACTCAACTGCAAAAGTACCACTCTTGCCTATGTAGGGGGAATAACATTAAGACAGGAATAGTGACACAAGAGTCCACTGGCGAACGAGCTATGAAGCTAGGTGCATATTTACCATGTCTTTCATAGTCATAACTGAAAAGCAGCGATTTTTGATTTGTGTCACTTTAGAGATACTAGTGTGACATGTAAACATGTAAAGTGAATTCTCAAAGGAAAGCACGATCATTGGCACTACAAGGAGAAACGGGGAGTCTCCTTAGCAGAAATTATTCCATTCGAGCATCGATTTATCCGAATGAGATCGATCTGCCAAAACTCACATAAAAACCGTATTTTTCGGAAATTTAATAAGCGTTCGAATATATTTACTACGTTTTCCAACTGGCTTGGAGATATATAAGAATATGTCCAAAAATCCCAAGAAAAATCTAGATTTTCCATTTTCTTCGACAAGGGTTATAGATATGGTTTCGGAAATTGTTTCAGCAAAAATGTGCCTGAAACTCAAAATCGTAAGCGTTGCCGCGAATCTCATCACAAAATACTTTGGCGCGGTGGACAGGTGGATTCAGCTGGTTAACATGCTAGACGTTTCAAGTTAAACATAGTATTATTGCACCAAATTGCATTAGAACTGGTCCATTTAGAGCCAGCTACAGAGCGAACACATGCTTATATACGTATATATAAATTTAACCACCGTTATTTTCGTGTTCTATGAATTCGTAAACGTAAAATTGTATAGTCGGCACCTCCGGATTGTGTCATGATGTGAAGCTCATAAGCGGGTTTTTTCCCTATGGACAAAGTGGCGCTGTTTTATAACCATTTTTTTGTGCATCCCACCATAGTAAGAAGAAGCTTCACAGCCAGCCAACGTCCATTGTAGTAATACTAGTAAAATTTCCTCTTGCTTTGAACGCAGATTTGTTTGAAACTGTTGGAATGATTGAAGCGTGTTGGGAACAACTGAGAGCAACAAGAACTCCGGATGAGAAATCCAAAATACTGTCATAGAAAGGAGACTTCCATCAGCGTGTTTTCTCGTGCAGAGAAATTCAATTTAGATAGAACCCCCTCCCCCCGAACCCCAGGACGATGATAAAACATCCAATTTATTCCCGTCTGACGCCCCCTTTACCTCTCTTCGCCTGACATTGTTCGCTGGAAGAAAAAGCTTGCATTCTACTTCTGCACCTCCGGAAATTTGGATCCTTTCAAGAGAAACTATTTGACAGCTATCAGCAGTAGCGGATCCTCTCACCGGGACTGCAGGACAGCTACTGGACTTTCGTTCAGTCTCCCAGTTCTGCAACAGTTCTTCCGGACTAGTTCCTCTATTTTCCTGTAGATAATGTCCTAGTGCTTTCTAACAAAACACAGTTTACTTCTTTTTCTCTCCATTATTATAACCATGAAATGTTCAAATTATTTTAACATGGTTAATACAGCGCTTTCTCTGTTTTCGGCTATAGGGAGGCGGTAGGTTCGATGCCCATGTACGAAAAAGAAAACGATGTTATACAGTACATTCATTACATAGGTTTGTCGGGTGGAGCTAAAGCATATTTATGTTCCTGAATTTGAGCACAAGGCTGTAAACCCAATTAATTTTTTTGTTGTACCTAATTACTTGTAGAATACTGCTCTAATATTGCTTTTCCATTTTATTATTAATAGTTCTGATCACAAAACACCTTTTTGTTGAACGTTTTCTTACCGAGTAGAAATCTCACAGTTTTTAGTGAAATGTAAAACCATATTTTACACCACTTATTTTATTCCTGAAAATTTATTACTACACAGAAAGTTTCATGTGTTTATGTAACTTTCATACGAATTTTCTTTTTTGCCGAAATATTCCATGTAGTTGGTTCATTCTGCTTGTGAAGATATCTGTAATGAAATTCAATTATCCTTACTTTATTTGGTGAAGGAGAGAAAGCGGTACTTAGCTATCCTCTTCGCATAGTTTTTCCTAAAAGTACATGTTTTGAAGTTTCTACCTTATAAATTGTATCACCGTACTCGGCCGTATGTCTGAACTGCCTAGTAAAATGAAAGTATCAATTACCGTGGTGCTTATTTTACGCGAAAAGTCCTAACTACTATTATTTTCTGCAGGGAGTTGTTAAACATATTTTGATACCTAGTTAATAAACATTATAAGTGAGATTCGTCTACTATCTCGAGTGAAACTATTAAATTTATTCGTTATACGCACAAATTTTAATAAAGGATATACGTCAAGAACTGTTAACAGTATTAGATTGGTTATTAATTTATTCGACTCAGCTCTCAAAAATACATTTTAAACTATACGTCTCTCCACCCACTGATTCAAATATGACTATTTTAAGTTGAATACTGCTGTTTTTCAGGTTTTCCTTATTATAAAACTGTTTATCATCCAAAATAATTATTCTATGGGATTGGCAAGGGTCCCATTCGTCTCAGCACAAAACAATACTTAAAAAATGATACCGAAATCAGAAAGATTCAAGTACCTAGAGGATTTTTTCCCAAATCGGGCGTTTGGCACCACTGTGCTCCGTCTCATATAGGTTACCTAGGATAGTTTAATGATTAAATGGTAAGACGAAACGCACGAAACAAGTCTGAAAGTCTAATGAACGAGATTGCAATGATAATCAAAATCAACACAGAAACTTGAGCGTAGGCAAAAACTCTAAGCAAAAATAAGCCCCCCCGCCCTCTTTCGACTTCCTCTCTTTCTTAAGTTAATCTTTATCACCTAATAATAGAAACTTCTTTGTAATTTTTTCACCATAGTTTTATTGACGATCTCATGATACAGCGAAAAAAGATATTAAATAACGATATTCGATAAATAATAAAAAAGATTTTATTTGATTTCTTACTATTAACCCAAAACCGAATGATATTTTCGGAAGAATGTTTCGTATCGGTAAAAACAAAATATTTCTGTAACGAAAAATATTTCTGTATTTCACAAAAATATGGCCGTTTTCCAGACTCCTAGAGTGCCAACAGACATATATGTATATATATATATATATATATATATATATATATATATATATATATATATATATAAAACGTGAAAGTGCTTAGTCTTTCCTCCATATGTAGGGGGGTGAGAGGAACATCACTAAAACAAAAAATTCTCAATGATAGCCAAGGGCGACATTGAAAAGCCTTTCAGCGATTTATTGTCTATGACGTACTGACAGCGAAGCTGAGCGTCAAACAAGCTTTCAGAGGAACTAAACGGATTTCCTACTTCCTGTTAGACGAAGCTCCCTTGCCTCACAATCTGCACCCGTAGTAATTTTAGCATGGTTCCTCGCTAAATATAGGGCTCGCTAATGAAACCTGCTAAAACGACGCTAATAACGACAACGTGACGGTGTAATCCATGGTCAAACAATGACGTTTTAGATCCTTTGTTAAAAAAAACACTAAGGTGTTAATAAAGTTGTTATCTCTAGATTAAATTGAATAAATTCTTTTAACGATTTTTTTTCAGTTCTACACTCCAAAAAGAACAAATACACTTTTACAAAATGTTTGTCAGTCTGTACGACCAACGGTATTTTGTCCTCCATAAACTCAGCAGTGAATAATGGTAGACGTTTACAATGTTTTCAATATTTCTACGTGTCCTTGACTTGGGCTTCTAATGAGGATAAAATATGGTGTATAGAAGCAAGAATGTTTTGAGTAGTTCTTTGAGGTAGTTTTGAGTAGTTCTTTGAGGTAGTTTTGAGTAGTTCTTTGAGGTAGTGGGTGTTTACTAATTTTCAACTATTCAGAATGAAACATGTTTCAGAGTGCCATTGGCTGATTGAAACGTCAAATCCTACCGAGCCCCAAGTAACTATTAGGAAAGGATTGCAATGTAAAAGTATGTATTTATGGTATTATTCCAAAAATTGTTACGTACTATTTTAATATAAAGTACATAATAATGTTCTTTCATTCAATATTATAGAATACCAATGAAATCTTGAAGAAAATTTATATTTTAGTCGCATATAACTTTCAGTTCGGCCGACTTCTGCTCGGAAAGATTTTTGAAAAACAACAAAAATTGGTTTTTATTTTACGTATCTTGTTTTATTGGCCAATTACTATTTCTAAACTTAATTCCAAACGCAACCAAAATTTAAATATCCTAATTTAAAAGAGTTTTAAACGTATGGAACAATTTAAAATTGATTTAATCGTTTTTTAATCATACTCAGAAACGATATCACCCGAACCGAAAATTTGTAAGAAAAACTAGTTAACTAGTTAGGAAAATCATTTCTCGTAAACGATTACTGATAATATCAGTCTGATATCGTTTTAAGAATGGTTTCATTCGTTTTTCTACATCAGAAATCATATAAAAAGTGTACCGGGATGCATATTAACGTAAGCCGCAAAACCACAACAACCAAAACAATTGTGGATCACAGGAGCCAGCCCCCCATTATTTTTTTTTAACAGTTTAACGTCACATCAATATTTGAGCTATTAACGCCAGGCTATCTTCAGGTTGCCACCTGGTCCGTCACGCATTCAGGTACTGGCCATGCCCGACGTTGCTTAACTTCGGTGATCAACGGGAACCGGCGCATTCAGCGAGGCTATGGCCGTTGCCTCCAATACACACACACACACACACACACACACACACACACACACACACACACACACACACACATATATATATATATATATATATATATATATATATAAGACAGTGTTTCATGCAATCAAGAATGTAAATTTAAAATATATATATATATATATATATATATATATATATATACATATACATATAAATATATATATATATATATATATATATATATATATATATATATATATATATATATATTTATATATATATATATATTATATTAACAGGCCATTTGTACTTAAACTGAAGTTGTTAAACATGCACAATATACAGAAGTTGCTTCAATGTTAGCAAGAAGCTACTCAAGAAAAACTAGCTTATAATACATGTATCTACTCAAACTTACTCTAGATAATATCGTAGTAACTATGTAAAAACATAACACAGAATAACTAAAAGCTCGCTCCAAGATTTTCTTCATGTTATGAATAAAGTATGTATTAAAATTTGTCTAAAGTAACATTAGTTTATTAATGTAGTTTTCTAACAAAAAAGTTAGAAGCTTGAAAACAAAATATTAACTGATGCTATTCTTATTACAAGGATAATTATTCAAAACGGATATTCGACCGTTGTGGCTAAGAATGTGTATATCATACGTGGGCAACAACCGGCCCGCGGGCCAGATCCGGCCCGCTGTAAGATTTGATCCGGCCTGCGAGACATTTTGAAAAACTCAATTCAAATTTCTACAAAAAATACCTCTAAGAAAACCATTGTGCGCAGTTTATAAAATTCGCAAGAAGATTGACTTGTGGGTTTGGCACTACTTATAAATTCGAACAGTTCTTTTCAATGATGAAAGTTAATAAATCCAATCATCGTACAAGGCTATCTGACGATAATTTGAAAAATTCGCAAGAAAATTGATTTGTGCGTTTGGCACTACTTATAAATTCGAACAGTTCTTTTCAATGATGGAAGTTAATAAATCCTAACATCGTACAAGGCTATCTGACGATAATTTGAAAAATTCGCAAGAAGATTGATTTGTGCGTTTGGCACTACTTATAAATTCGAACAGTTCTTTTCAATGATGAAAGTTAATAAATCCAAACATCGTACAAGGCTATCTGACGATAATTTGAAAAATTCGCAAGAAGATTGATTTGTGCGTTTGGCACTACTTATAAATTCGAACAGTTCTTTTCAATGATGAAAGTTAATAAATCCAAACATCGTACAAGGCTATCTGACGATAATTTGAAAAATTTGCAAGAAGATTGATTTGTGCGTTTGGCACTACTTATAAATTCGAACAGTTCTTTTCAATGATGAAAGTTAATAAATCCAAACATCGTACAAGGCTATCTGACGATAATTTGAAAAATTCGCAAGAAGATTGATTTGTGCGTTTGGCACTACTTATAAATTCGAACAGTTCTTTTCAATGATGAAAGTTAATAAATCCAAACATCGTACAAGGCTATCTGACGATAATTTGAAAAATTCGCAAGAAGATTGATTTGTGCGTTTGGCACTACTTATAAATTCGAACAGTTCTTTTCAATGATGAAAGGTAATAAATCCAAACATCGTACAAGGCTATCTGACGATAATTTGAAAAATTCGCAAGAAGATTGATTTGTGCGTTTGGCACTACTTATAAATTCGAACAGTTCTTTTCAATGATGAAAGTTAATAAATCCAAACATCGTACAAGGCTATCTGACGATAATTTGAAAAATTCGCAAGAAGATTGATTTGTGCGTTTGGCACTACTTATAAATTCGAACAGTTCTTTTCAATGATGAAAGTAATTAAATCCAATCATCGTACAAGGCTATCTGACGATAATTTGAAAAATTCGCAAGAAGATTGATCTGTGCGTTTGGCACTACTTATAAATTCGAACAGTTCTTTTCAATGATGAAAGTTAATAAATCCAAACATCGTACAAGGCTATCTGACGATAATTTGAAAAATTCGCAAGAAGATTGATTTGTGCGTTTGGCACTACTTATAAATTCGAACAGTTCTTTTCAATGATGAAAGTTAATAAATCCAAACATCGTACAAGGCTATCTGACGTTAATTTGAAAAATTCGCAAGAAGATTGATTTGTGCGTTTGGCACTACTTATAAATTCGAACAGTTCTTTTCAATGATGAAGTTAATAAATCCGAACATCGTACAAGGCTATCTGACGATAATTTGAAAAATTCTTTACGTTTGTATGGGGAACTATGGGGTTCGGTCATGTATAGAACTAAAATGAGTTTTATTTACGCCAACTATTCGGCTCGATATACAAGCCTTCTTCAGGGCACTGGAGGAGAAGCGTTCCTTATAGTGGAGGCTACATTTCTGTGTCTCATGCGAGTGAGAAGTTTTTCCTTTAAGTTTCTAATACAGTTTTCTCTGAGTGTGATGGGTATATCGAAATTTATTCGTCATCCCGATTCATTGAAATTTTAATAAATTTATAATTAGAAGTAGCGTGGTCCTCTCTACAGGGGGGAACACGATCAAATTAATTAAAACTCTAATAAATGACCTAATGAAACAAAGTAAACTGAAAAAGTTAAAATTATTTGGAATAATTCAGATATTACAGGAACTTGGCAAAGCCGGAGGACATCAAAGGAAATTATTATTATCAACTAAGAACAATGTTGAGGTGTTGCATCATGGTTATCGGCACCCGTCTAAATTCTCAAGTCAGAAAAGATTACTGAAACTTGAGCGTTATGCTGGAGCTTCAATACCTCCACTAGAACAGGTTTTGATCTACTATACATAAATACCAATATAAAGTTCAAACTAATATTAATATAAAATGGCAAATAAATATTATTATAAAGTACCGATGAAATTGTAATAGAGAATCCTGAACGAGTTTTGATATAAAGGGAAACAAAATATTAAAATGCATTGACAAATAAATATACTATAAAATACCGAAGATATATTAATAAATAATGACTATCAAATGTTAATATAAAATGCACCAAATTATTAATATAAAATGCAAAACAATTATTATTTATTATACAAAACGGCAAATAAATATTAATATAAAACACCGAAGAAATCGTTATATAAAATCCCAAACGAACGTTAATATAGAATGGAACAAAAAATTAATATAAAATGAAAAATCAATATTAATAGAAAATACCGAAGAAATATTAATATAAAATGGCCAAAAAAAGTTAATATGAAGCACCAAAAAATTGTAATATAGAATCCGTATCAGATATTAATATAAAATTCCAAAATATGTTAATATAAAATACAAATCTAATATTATTATAAAATACCGAACAAATATAAGAGGTCAAGGAATGTTTGGGATTCGGCTAAAAGAAAACATCAGATTTCAGAAAAAAAAGTATATTGCGAATATTTGGTAGCCTTATTTAAAGTGTATATTAGCAAACAAATGTTGTTTTTTTATATGAGAAGTGACAGTAAGTAACAAAAATTCACAGGGGCACAAATTTAAACAAATGGCAGAGAAAACACAAACAACCATTTGCTTTGCCATTTTGCTGTTGCTACAGTAACAGTAAAGTAAGTTTCTTTTTTTATATTTAAACAAACTTAATCTTTAATAATAGATACAGTAATCCATATATAAATTAGTCAAGTTTTCTCTTAGCCGAATCTTAACTATATTCATTGACTTCTTATCAACTCACCGGCTAACTCTCTTCATCTCTTTATGAAATATTAAAATAAAATCTCAAAGAAAGATTAATATTAAATGCCCAACAAATAGGTATGTAGAATCCCGAACAATCCTTAGTGTAAAATGAAAAAAAAATATACATATATGAATATGAAAATCAAATAGATACATATTTATATAAGATTTGGAACTGTTATTGATATCGGTAAAATATTTTCTGAAGAGTTTTTACCTTTTTTAGCTTGTCTACTTCTTCCCTCTCGTAGTTTGGTCTCCTTGTTCGTGACTGCTTGGCTCATTCAACTAGTCTGCTAGTAGCAACTCCAGCTCTCACTCACTCACAATCTGCCACATAACCAGTTATATTAGATATTATATTAAAATTAAAATAATTATTGCCTAGACAAGGAAAAGTGAACAATGATACCTTTCCTATAAAGATTTATTAAGATGATTCAAGTTAAAGTTCAATCACCACTGTTTTCTGTAGAAGTTTAGTGGCTCAGGATAGGCCACGATCGATGGACTCTCTTGTATTTTATGTGAAGACCTATTCCTACTTTATGTAAAACAGAACTATTTATAAAGTGTGATGAGAGAGTCATTAAGCTCAGAACAAATCTCAAATTACTGTTCATTCTTACTTTCTAATATTATTAGTAACTGACAAGCGAAGTTTGGAGATTTCTAATAGTATTAGTAACTGACAAGCGAAGTTTGGAGATTTCTGAATATTTTTTCAAATACATATCTCGAAAAAGTTTGAAAAATCGGAGTGGTTGTAAGGTAATCATTTTAAATCGTACTGAATCCTCTAATGGAGACCCGGTAGCCGTGAGGGTTAAGGCGTGAGCTCTTAACACTCCGTGCCAAAGGTCGTGGGTTCGATTCCCACTAGGGGCGGTGGCTTTTCTTTCGAAAAAAGAAAAGGCATCACCCCTATCCTGGCTAGAAAAGGGTGTTAACCTATAGATAACCCGTCCTAAAATTCGTAGTTAATAATAAATGGACGTTAAAATTTAAAGAAGAAGAATTCTCTAAAAGAACAGTTCTTAATTTATTTTCGAAGGGGCGTTCCCAGTTGGACCCAGTCTTAATATGGGTGGCGAGCGGTTCACACATGAAGATTTAATTGCCCTGATGAGGTGGCATGAACATTTATATATATATATATATATATATATATATATATATATATATATATATATATATACATATAAACAAATAATAAACATAAAACATAGAGTATACTAATGTAACAACAACTGATCTAATTTTTATGTTTATTATTTGTTTATATTTTAACTTAATATCCTAACCAGTATACTTAATTGTATTTCACAGACAATTGGATTGAAAATGGCTTATAGCCGAAATGTTTCCACAACAAAAATGTAATATAAAATACAAAACTATTGAAGACTTAATAAGCTGTTACCAACTACCTAGAACATCTTAGTTTTCAACTTAGGATCTACAACATACATATATATATATATATATATATATATATATATATATACATATATATATATATATACATATATATATATTATTTTTTTTTATTAGTTTCCTCTCTGCAGTAACCCTGCAAAGAGGCCGTTTATTTTGTGCTACACGTTCCAATACATAATGTATATCACATGTATTTTATAAAATTTTGTCATCAAATGTTCTTAGATATATTACATTAATGATTTAACATTAAATAATTAATAACTAAATTTAAATAATTAGAAAATAAATATACATAAAATAAATATAATTTTATATATTTACATAATTTGTTTGTTTACATTTTTTATTATTTCAATTGTCTTTAGAGGGATCGATCGTCTTTAGAGTAAGGCATGCTCTCTTACAAAAATCTCTGAAGCTTGAATAGTGTTTATTAAACAGCTCTTTTTCTGTAATGGGCCAGTTTTTTATATTCTTTTGAATTGTTTTTCTCTCTTCTATGAGTAACTTACATTTGTATATATGATGCTGTGTTGTTTGTGGTGTTGTGTTGTCGCAAGGGCATGCCGAGCTGTTAGTTATCATTAGCTTGTGTAAGTATGTGTTTAAAGATCCGTGTCCAGTTAGTAATTGTGTCGTGTAGAAGTCACAACATGTATGTTTTCGTACTAAGTGGCTATGTATGTCAGGTATAAATGAAAAGAGTGTACGTCCTTTTGTAGAGTTTCCCCATTGTGTTTGCCAGCGCTCTATTGTTTTACGTGATAGAATGTGTTTCATGTGTGTCTTAGATATTTTGTTGTATGTTATTGGTATATTATTGTCTTTGGACGCTGATTTAGCGAGACTGTCGGCTATCTCGTTTCCTTCAAGTCCGTCGTGTGCTTTGACCCATTTAAAGTGTGTAGTTATGTGTTTCATTTGTGTCTGAAGTAGTTTGTGTCTTATTAGTTCAATTATTGGTTCGTGTATTTTTCTATTGGTCAATTTGTATAGTGAAGATTTACTGTCTGTGCATATTTGAACTGTTGAATTTGTCTCTACTTGTGTATTGATAAAGTCTAGTGCCTTTAGTATTCCTAATTGTTCTGCTTGATTGTTCGTACAGTCCTTTCCTAGCCTATATTTTAGCTTGTCTATGAGTATGTGTTGTTTATACACTACTACACTACATCCTACTGAGTTATCTTGTTTACTACCGTCTGAGCCGGGTCTTTCGTGTATCCCTTAATATTTGGGAATATTGCGGGATGTGTCCAGTTTGAGTAGTGTATGGGGTGTTCTATATCTTCTGTTCTTAGTGTAATTGTATCTAGTTGTAATTTTGTTAATGTATATTGAGTTGTGTGTTGTTCTGAAAGTAGTGAAATTGGTGTGATTTTCGCTAGAACACAGGCTGCTTCGTAGGAGATAGTTCGATATCCTTTGATAATTCTAATCGCCATCAATCTTTGTACTCGCTTCAGTTTTATCTGATTGTATGTTTTGTCCAGCCCACTCTGCCAGACGTTTATGCCGTATGTCAGTGAAGGTAATATTGCTCCTTTGTACAAAGTTTGAAGTGCGTCTGTCTGTAGTCCCCATGTGTTTCGTGCTGCTATTGATAATAAATTTATTAATTTTATCAGTTTAGCTTGTAATAAGTCTATATGTTTAGTCCACGTCAGTTTGTTGTCAAATGTTATGCCTAAATATCTTAGAGTTTGTGTACTCTGTAATTTTTCTCCTGCAATAAAAATATCTAATTCTGGCTGTCTTCGTTTTCTAGTAAATGTTATATATGAGGATTTCTTTGTGTTAAATTTTAGTTTGTTGCGATCTGCCCATTGTTCGACTGTCTGTATTACTGTGTTTATGGATGTTTGTATGTGTTCTATGTACTTTGAACTTATTATAATTATAATGTCATCTGCAAATGCTATTATTTCAACGTTTTTCGGTTTTTCCTTTTTTAGTAACTCGTTAATAATTAAATTCCAAAGTAATGGAGAACATGCTGATCCCTGTGGTGTACCTAGTGTTTGTGTTTTACCCCCCTTGTAGTTGTTAGTGGTGAGTATTGTTTCTCTGTCCCGAAGGTAGTTGTCTACTAAATTACAAATATTTTTTGGGCAATTGTGTGTGATGAGCGAGTATAGAATTGATGGCCACCACGCATTATCAAAGGCTCGCTGTATGTCCAATGAAACAAGTACTACGTCTTCTTTCTTTTTTAAAGCTTTGCTAATAAGGTCGTAGGTTTTTTGTAGTGCATCTGGTGCACTATTTTGAGGAGTAAAGCCAAATTGGTTTTTGTGCATTTTATTGTTAGAATACAAAAAATGACTCAACCTTTCAAATATATATATATATATATATATATATATATATATATATGTATATATATATATATACATATATATATGTATATATATTATACATGTTATATATATATTATTATACAGTTAATGTTTTGTAAAACTATTACTTAGGGGCTATCGGCCCTTCCGCTGTTTATAAGATAGAGAACAAATAGCATGTAGAACATGCATGTCATGCGGGTTGAGTATATATATACAGCCCCTTCAACCAGAAAATTATTATCAGAAACAAATATATTTGTAAACAGTTTTAATACTCTCTCTCTCTCTCTCTCTCTCTCTCTCTCGTAGAACAAAATCTCTGGTCCTGTGTACGTAATTTCACCTCAATTCGAGTTTAACCTGAATGTTGGAAAATCGTGTAAATAAGTTGAGCTGAATGCATGCGTCCTGGGAGGGGACTTCCAAATCTTCTAAGTCGTCACCTTCAATTGACTAATTCACCGATTCTCCAATCACTTCTAGTGACTGGGACAACGTCACAATGGCTATATCTAGAAACATAAACTTCCTCGAATACATGAAAATTGACTGTAAGATTGCTGTATGAGACCGTCCTTCTCAGGAGAGTATTTTGCCCGTACAGCTGCCAATAGTGGACAACATTGAATTCGGAAGTATTGATGAACATGAGGGAGATTTGAGCAAAATAATTCAATTGTAAACTCTATATTGTGTTGTTTGTTTCTCATTTACATGTTGGTAAGTCGAATTCTAACCTCGATGAATTGATGATTTGTATAGTCAAACAATTTTGCACGCAGAGGATCCCAACCGAAGTTAGTATAACAGGTAATGAAAAATCAGATCTTGCTCAGAAGGGGCACAAATGCATTACCCAAGCATGGATTCAAGTCTTGCCTCTGCCTGATTAATTAAACACCTAATTAATTCTGCCGTCAAATCTTACACCTTGCTTTATAGCAATGACCCACTGCCAACACCAACCGCCGCACAGTGTGCTATTTAGGTAATCTACATGGGAAAAAATAATAATTACAAATATATTTTTATTATTTATTTAATCAATCTAATATTCCTAAATTGATACAAATTAATCAATTTAAGCAAGTTTTAGCGATGCCAATTTCATCTCTGCTGTTTGATTCTAGGACGTTCCGGACCTTTAAAGTTTTAGCTTTTCGGCTACAAGCATTGAAAGGTTTTTTTTTTTGGACGACCGGGTCCTTCTCAGGCAATTTGTGTTGCACTTGTACCAGTTTGAAAAATATCATCTTAAAAAATAATGTCTTTTTGGATCCATAAAGAGTTGTAATCAAGAAAATGCTGAATGCGTCTCACTACTTTCTCACTTTTCGTTGACAGCCATTTTTTAATGTATTCTGTATGTAACTAATAGCGTTTTCAGAGTTTGCTATTCTCCCCAGCTGATGATTCACTAACGCAATAAAAGCATGCAACTTAGATTCTTTCGGGGTTTCAACCCATTTATCGAACAGCACTCTCCGAGGAATAGAATGTGTCATTCCGTAAAGATATTTATTTCTGATCAGTTCTCAAATTTTCGCAGAATATTGTGATTCTTTTTTAATCGTATTTGGCCAAGTTTAAACAGTATCAGCATCGTAGTTGCAAAGCGGGACTCAGCGAAACTCCAAGTTGGAATCTTCACTGAACATAGAAGAAATAATAATAATTCAACTACAAATACAATGTCTCATTTTTGCCCTTGGTAACAATAATGTACCCTGAAGCCACACTTCATTTTTTTTTTTTTTTTTTTTTTGTTTTTGTACAAAAATATCTTCTTTTTTATGCACTACCATCCTGTTATTAATTAACTGTGATTTAAAACGAGAATATGTGTGTTTGATTTAATTTATTTGTTTTTCTGAATAATTGTCATATTTTAACAAAGAATTCTGGGCAAATTCAATTTTTTTATTTTATTTTTTTATTTTATTTATTTATTTTTTTTTGTGCAGTGGCTTCTGAGGCCATTAGCACATCTAGTTGTTCTTTATCATCAAGTTTTTTTTTTTTACCCATGATGTACAATACATTTTGTCTAGTCATTATTTTCACTCGGGAAAACAACAAACATAAGAAATGCATTCATGAACTATGACATTAACTGGCATGTACACGCACATCCGCGCGAATCCGCGATTTCTGATTATATATTCTTAAAGCTGAATACTTCCTTTCAATGTTGATATAAAAACAACAGGTTGGAAATGTTTGGAAGTATAACAAAAACCTTCGAGTTATGTCAAATTTGACTTTAAAAAGGCCAAAAGATTTTATATTATCTTTTGTGGTTAAACTAATTAAAAAATGGCCTAATTATTGCTAAAAATCAATAAATGTGCTCTCCTTTATCTGCCTTAGAATGCCCCATAACCAAAATTGCTATAAAAATTCCAAACTCGCGAAAAATTAATTTTTGACAGAGATGAATATACGGAGTAGACTTAACAATTCAGTGGCTTATTAAAAACCGTAGACTTTGTTGTGGTACACCTGACTTACAGACAATGTCAAGTCAAAAATTAGCCTTACACGTTGTGCACAAACTATTCAACTATTTTTAACACTAATTCATTTTCGTCTCGGATAAATTTTAAAAAAATGGGCTTTTGGCCAGCTTTCCAGGGCAAATACCCAACTGTGCGTCGCAGACAAGACTGGCGGGTTTCTTGAATACGCATGTTACAGCGCTCACTGCCACCAGCTACGTTGTTCAAATGAGAAACAAAGATCGTTTGTATGTTATATCCCCCCCAAAAAACATAAATGTGAATTAGAGGCCAAGTTCCTCCCCCCACAAAGAAACACTCCCTTCCCCAAAAATATCCCCTCCTAAAACCCCCCCAAAACGCCTTACCATCCTACACTCCAAAAAAGTAGTATGATTTAGTGTATTAAGTGCACCATATTTTCAACCAAAAATATTTGCCAATACAAGAGATGATACAAGAAAGAATTGTCCAAGTTCATTACTTGGAAGACCTCATAGTTACTTACTAAGAACAGTAAAGACACTTCAACTGACCTTTAAAAACAACAATAAAAATACTTATATCCAGTTACTAAAATATCACTTTCCTCAACCAGGTATATTCTTAAACTTGGCAATGCTTTATTTGTGCCGAAATTATCTTTAGAGAGAAAACTAAACATTGCCAAGTTTAAGAATATACCTGGTTGAGGAAAGTGATATTTTAGTAACTGGATAGAAGTATTTTTATTGTTGTTTTTAAAGGTCAGTTGAAGTGTCTTTACTGTCTGAACAAACAGACAGACAGCTGATAGACAATTTAACCTAGCCTATGATTCTCCCCGTATCAAGACAAATCTGTGTCCCAAGTTTGGTCAAAATCGGTCAAACGGTACGGATTTGTATAAGGAACAAACATACAGAAAGATAGATGGTTTAAGATTTTGACCGAGCCTATGCGTCTAATAGTTTCTTAAAACATCAAATATAGGTTCTTCATACCGAGACGATTCATTTGATACGCCACATCATGGGTTTCGGACGGAATGACGGGTTTCCGAAGGAAGTACAAAACTGGCACGCCCCCCACCCCGGAAGCGGAGTCAAACACAACTTTTCAGGATTTTTCGATTTTTTCCTTTAATAACACCTCCATACCTATTATCATGCAAAATTTCAAGTCTCTAGCATCATGGGAAGTGCCTAATAACTTTGATGAGTCAGTGAGTGAGTGAGTGAATGAGTGAGTGAGTGAGTCCTATAAATCCCTATTTTCGATCGCTTATATCTCAGAAACTATTTCCAGTTTTACTCACATCTAGTAGTATAATACCTGTGTAAAATTATCTATCTAATTATAACTTTATCTTTACCTGGTTGAAAGTTATGAGAGAGTAAAAATCGGCTCTGAGCCCTTCTGTAATATACACACAGTATGCTTAGGCCGGAACTTGGCCTGGCGCACTACCGTGCGCCTAGATAGATGCTGTAATATTAAAATATAAGGTATAAATGAAGTTTCACGCCCTCAAAACCGATTTCTTTCAAATTTTATACAATAACGTATTTTGATGCACTAAACACGAATATGTTAAAAAAAAACCTTCGCATTTAACTACGAAAGAAGTTATTAAGCAATAAAGTTCACTGTTATGTGGGTTATGAGAGATTATGTTAGAAACTAAATTTGTGACGACTTTAAGGCATAAATGACGACTTTAAGGCATACATGCTATGCGTTTCCGCTCGCTCAAGAAGATAACAAAACCCCAGTCAATCGAACTCGCTAAAATTAATAGAATTCTAATAGAATATAATATTAAGCACTAAATTTCACTATCAGGAAGGTTATAAAACTAGGCGTCAACAGCTTATTTGTAAACACGCGCATGCGCAGATATGTAACATTGGGAAACAGACAACTCTCATTTGAAATTTTTAGAAACCATTTATTCAAAAATATTGTTAATTTTAAGGGCATCCTCACCCGTCGTCACCTGTCGCTTAAGGGCATACGTGCTATGCGTTTCCGCTCGCTACGCTCGCTCAAGAAGATAACAAAACCCCAGTCAATCCAACTCGCTAAAATTAATAGAATTCTATTAATTATTCTATTAACTTTAGTGCTTAATAACTTCTTTCCTAGTTAATGCGAAGGTTTTTTTTAACGTATTTGTGTTTAGTGCATCAAAATACGTTATTGTACAAAATTTGAAAGAAATCGGTTTTGAGGGCGAGAAACTTCATTTTTACGAAATACAAATATAGTTTTAATATCTGTTACACTCCAAATAATAATTTTTTCTAGCTACATTTTAAAAATATCACTCAGCGCCGTGGCCAATTTCTGACTCGTGACTCGCCATGACAAGTGTCACATTATCATGGATGGAGACCATATCGCCATATACCCCTGGACAAAAAAATATAAAATTTTTTGTATACAATTTTTATCGTCCTGGACCCACTGGAAGAATGGGCATTCGCTAATAAACAAGTAATACACATTTTTATCAAATATGAAAACCGGTGGCCGTGAGCGTTAAGGCGTAAGCACATAAAACTCAGTGCTGAAGGGTCGTGGGTTCGATTCCCACTAGGGGTGGGGCATCAGCCCTATCCTGGCTAGAAAAGGGTGGTAACCTATAGATAACCCGTCCTAAAATTCGTAGTTAATAATAAATGGACGTTAAAATAAATAGGTGGTTTTCCTATTTGATGCAGTACCACCGCCATCCAGCCATATCAAAGTCAAGAAATATTCCTATATTTATAGCATTTTTCTGTTGATTTCAGTAGAATGTAAAGCATTTTTTCTATCGATATCTATTCTACATTCTATATCTAACTACATAAAAAATACCGGACATTCGAAGTCCCGAGGTCTCCATTCCTAGAATTGTGTATTAGATTCTCACTAAAACTTGTCAAGTTTTTTTCAAAAAAAGAAAAGGTAACTTACAAAATAAAGGTTATTTACAAAATAAGTTAAAATTTAAACAAGTGAAATAAAGTTTTTCTTTATAAAAATCATATGGTGAATAAACTCGACCAGTGAAGCTTCAACTGTAACTCAAAGAGCACTTTCTTCTTCTTAAAATAGTTTGAAGCAAGAACTCTCCATGAAAGCTTTATACTATCCTATGCAAGGATCGGAAATCACATTTGCCCGAGAACCTGTGTCCGTTGTCTGCTTCTCCTGCCGCCATCTGATCGAAACGAAAATTCGTAAAACGTACAGTCCGAAAGCATGGAAATACTTCGGACTCCTTCTAGTGTTTTCCTGTTTCTGCGCCTGCTTAGTACCGCTGTGTTTGGATTCCTATATGGATGTAGAGCATATATGTCCGAATTGTGGAGCTATTTTAGGGAAGCACTTTGCTGGTTCTCAACAATCTTCCACATTCTTGATTGAATAGACACATTGTCTGGAAGATACTCTTTTGACCTTAATGTACGTATAAGAGTCATCAACCTACACACTACATTCCCGTGTGATTTCAAGGAATATATTGAACTCGTCTTCGTAGATGATTAAAATGATTATTTACACTTAACTAAAGTATATGCATGAACCTTTTTAGACTTATTGAAGCATATGATGCTTCTACGACCTAACCTCTATATTTCAGTCGGGTTATTTGTGTTGGGGACATCGTGTGTTATTAAATAGATAAATATGAAAAATAAGTCACAGGAACTGGTTTATCTTAAAGCGTTTTCATACCATTATTAGGAGGCCCGGTGGCCGAGAGTGCTAAGCCTTGTGCACTCAGCGCCTAAGGTCGTAAGTTTGATTCCCACTAGGGGTGATTTCTTTTCTTCCAAAAAAAGAAAAAAAAAATTCAGCTCTATCCTAACTAGAAAAGGGTGGGGTAACCTATAGATAACCCGTCCTAAAATTCGTTTCAATAATAAACTGACGTTAAAATTTAAATAAATGAATAACCTTATTGTCATTCTAGTAGAAACATTTTTAGGAATTTAGAAAAGTTGGGTTTTATTTCAGAGAAGAGCTCTTGGTAGGCTTCAGCCTTTTTGATTCCCGCTCAATTACATACAATTGTTTTCCATTTTAAATTACCTATTTCAAGAAATATATTTTTCTGTGCAAAATGTTTTCAAACATTTTGTAAAAGTTAGGTTTTTTTTTTCTTTCTGGAAGTACCTCTCTTAGAAGGCCGTTTATTGTATTACATGTACCGTACAAGATAGTTTATCACATGTACGTATAGTAGTAAATGGTAGGGTACAATGCCTACAGTCTGGCGAGAAAGGTAAATATTCCTAGTATCCTAATTTCGAGAAATATAAAAAAAAAAACACTTTTTAGGTTGTGAACTCAAGCCTATCATTTTGTGGCATCGAAACTTCTCAACGCTCGCTCTATTATGAATCAAATTAGAAAAGGTTGAAGGAACACCTTTTTCATCTGAACACATATTGATAACATATTTAATAAACATTCATTGCATAGGGTTTAATTTTTATATTTTTATATAATGTTAAATTACATCAAAACGAATAACTTAATGTAAACACATTTCTATCAAAACGTTATGTTAAGTTGCAATTATTTGCATATAAAAAATGTTTTCTACTGTTCTGACAGATAAGGTCTATTCACTGCCCTCATTATCTCAACAGTGTTTGTTCTCGGATACGTTAAAATGTTTGTATGAAATTCGTTGTATTGATCAGGTATGAAATGAGATATTTTTGAAATATCTTGTAAGTTCACCAATTTGATAGTGTAGGCCATATGCGTCGGTAACTCAAAGTTTCCCGTTTTTAAGAATTTAACACATAGAAGTTGATATCATCAATGAACTCACTTGCAAAAAAAAAATAGCATTTTTCTCCGTCGTATATGCTAATTTTATGAGATTCTTTTGGTGTGCTTAAGCTTTTTGCGATGTTCGTCTTCCTTTTCTTTCTCCTTGTGCCTTTCAGTATGGAAGTGCCACGGTCTATGCCAGCCATGCATCACGAAAATGTGCAGGTTCACGTTTTTGTCCAATTCCTTCATTCCAGTGTTGCACAATTGGTTGTAGACATTATTAGCTTTTCTGATCCTGTTGGAAACCTCCCCATCAATCTTTCCTTTCCTGCTGACGACTGTACCCAGGTGGGGGAATTCCTCAGGGTTCTCTAGGGCTTCTCCTTGCTGTGTTAATGAATAAATAATAATAAATAACCTATCATAATTAGTTAGGTGCAACAGAGGAGAACAACAGACAGCCTCATGGTGGTTAAGCCTGTAATCACATGACCACTTCACTTGAAGATGGAACACATTATGTCACTTCAGGTTGAAATGAAATGTACGTACTTAAGTTGCTCCTGGAGAGTCGTCAAGTGGCGTGAAACAGCATGCACAGCACTTATAAAAAAACTAATAAGAAATTGGTGTTTTTATGATTTATGACTGCAAATTTTAGAAGGCATAGTTGAGAAAGAGGATCACAATCGTATAATATAATTCTTTAATGTTTTCGAGATAATCGCTCCTTTTAATAATGATGAATGACACATAGTCTCTCCATATTGTTAAATTGCTGGATCTTGGAAACTATTTGAGGTATCTGTTTGGATTCCAAATAGATACCTCGGGTTTGGATTCCAAACAGATACTTCGAGGTCAGATGCCTTGGATTCCAAACTTTGGAAATGTCAGGTTAGTAAGTTGAAATTCATCTTAATTAGTGAATAGACTTCAAGCAAATAGAAATACTATGGCCTTATTAATGATTTTTATTTGTGAATCGACAGATAAAGTCTAGAATCCCTACTGTTGAAAACGTTTTCATGTGTCCGGGCTGGAAAATGTAGAGCAGTCGCGAGAACCTAATACCAGACCGTTGAGGGGCCAAGATGCACGTGCGAGCTCTTTCTCCTTTTATAGGGACCATAAATAACCATTTTAAAAATGTATATATGCGAGAGTATGTAATCTGTGTACCAGAGATTCACAATTCCATTTGAAAAGAAAAACCAAGTCCAGTAAACAGGGAAATCAATCATTTGGATTGAAGGTTTATCTAACACCCCAATTTTAAATATAGCCAAAGCGATTGCAATTTTTATTTTATTCAAACCTAATACATTTATCACAAAATAGAAATTTTTCTTCTTTTGAAGCAATAATATTGGACTATTAGAAGGTGAATTTGACGTCAAAATAAAAAAAATATTAATTTAGAATAGGTCGACAATAGCAGTATTCTATAAGTAATTAGATACAATGAAATGTTAGTTGAAACGCGTTCGAACACCTCCTGACTTAAAGTTTGACTTTTCTATTGACATTTTTCTTTTAGGCATAGAATTTACAGTCGCCACCATTTATTTTTGTTAATGGCTACAAGACCATCCTTTTATACCTACTATAAATCTGTCGTTTTATTTTATTTTCTACAACAAAATATGATGAATCTATATTGATATTGATCGCTTCGAGTGCCTTCCATTTGGATAAGATATTGGATTAAGCCTGAAGTTTCCTGCCTCAACACTCTCGGGATTTCCAAGAGAAACCTCCAATTAATTATCAGCAAATTTCCAGGCCGTGTTGGTCTAGAAGAGCTATTCCAGTTCCATTCAATAATAATCCTCTATAGGAGCCAACTCGTCCCGTCGAGTTTCCTGATTTAGGACAGTCAGCCTCAACTATCTGGGGAATATTTACGGCTGAGGGTTTGTCAAGGTGGGTTAAGGTATCTGCTCTCACTGAAAGTTCAATCAATCGACCAATTTAGAATAATTTAGATATCAACTTTCTTAATAGCTATTCATCAATAATCATTTCGACATTTTTGTATGGTTAGGAGGCGTTCTATTGGGAAATTTGGGGGGGGGGATATAAGATGGGTGGCACCCCATCAAGGAGTTTGATTTAGAGAAGTTTAGACGTGGCGGTTGTGTGATGACAATGACGAGTTGAAGATTATAATATAATCCAGTTAGATTGATTGGTAGAGTATTGAGGGAAGAAGGAGATGAGTGGACGTTGTACATAGAAAGTTTATGAATGTGGATACATGCTGCTCTACATTTAAATGTGAAGACCTTCAAGAAAAAGATTTCTTCACTTTCGAGTCAATTTAATGTCTTTAAGTCGCAACACTTCCTAAACATCTATCGTGAAGCAGAGAATTTCTTCAGTGGGTCCGTCGATAAAAAAACTCTGCGAGTGGGACTTGTAACCATAGGAAGGATTGTGTACGCTATCCACCCTACCACGGATAACCCATTATTTAGTAATGGGATGAAAAAAATACGAGAAAAGATTTGTAAATGGTTAAGAAGTGCAATATTTTAGAGTATTGGTAACACGACCTATCAGCTCCTTCCTATAGATAGTAGTGGGGCTTCAAGAAACCTTATTTGAGGATCATGTAACGTACAACACGTTTACCTAGGGATTCGAGTAGGAGAACAAAGTCACCAAGTTGGCCTGTCACTAAAAGCTGTCTATCTCGGCCGGCCGGGGCGGCCATCTGATTCTGAAATAATATAAAAGCTTAAAATATAATGAGTATTGATTTTTCATGGAAAATATCAAATAAAATCTCAAAGAAAAGATTTTAACTGCCACAAAAGGAAACTGACATTATCCTAAACGGAAATGCCTTCCTTTGCCATCGCTCTAGGACAAAAGTGTAACAAATGTGTTTCTCATATTCATACGTTGTTTTGATAAAATACTGATTATACTGCTATATGCTACTGAAAAAGCAGCCAATAAAAAACTAAGAACACTAAAATATTTCCAATAAGTTTCTCATTTTCTTACTTTGTTTTACTAAACAACTCACTTGACTTTTAAATACAACTTAAAAATAAAAATTCCCAATTAAAAACTGAGCTAAACCGAGACAAATATATTCTTTCAAAAGAACAAAACTAACACTTCCTAAGTATTAAGCACTTATTGACATCACCTAATTGAAAATTGCTTCAGAACCTTTTTTTCTAATGTCTTTAGTAAGCTTCGGAGTGGTCACCTTCCACGTACGTCGATTTCCTAACCGTTTTAGAGATATTTTAAAAAATATACGAAGATCCCAAAACTATTTATCATTTTTTTTTTTTTTTTTTTTTTTTTTTTTTTTACGGCGCATCGACAAATCGTGGCCATTAGCGCCGGCCTCCAGGGCGCAGCCAGGAATTTCTGGCGACGGTGGGGATCGAACCCACCATCTCCCGCTTATAAATCCAGCGCGCTAGCCACTAGACCACGGGAGACCCCTATTTATCACTGTTAATAAAATATGTTTTCCTCAAATAGTTCCCTATTTCCAAATGTACCCAAAATTTAAATATCTTAGTTTAGATGGAATTGAATCGTGCATAAAATATTTCAGTTGAATCTAACGACTCTAAGTCTAAGGGAATGTTTCATTACGTATAGGCTATTCGTATATTCGGAACCAAAAATCAAACCATTTTTGAACTCATAAAAGAGCAAACAGGCAAATATACATATACATCTGTTAGCTCTTTGAATGGTGATGGGCCGATTTTAGTAAATGTTGGTATAAAAATGCAGTTGTGATTATAAAAGCCATGTTCGTTAACCAGCAGAATCTGTCAACCAGAAAATGTTTTTTTTGGGGATGAAATTCAGGCGAAAAGAATCGAAACGCTTAGGCTTCCATGTAGATGTCTTCACAAATAATTTGACATGGTAAATCAAATGAAACCAATAGCAAGGCCTTATCTATTTTTATTTGGATTCTCGGTTATATACTTATCTATGTCGAAATCTGCTGGGAAATCTAAGTACATGTAAAGCATATTTTTTTTTTTGGAAAGCTTATTGATTTTCCTACAAATACTGTTGTTGCGTTTATTCACGAAAGCTCCTTTATTAAAGGAGGCCCGGTGGCCGTGAGTTTTAAGGCGTGAGCACTCAACACTCCAAGGGTCGTGGGTTCGATTCCCCTATGGAGTGGTAGCTTTTTTTTAGAAAAAAGAAAAGGCATCAGCCCCATCCTGGCTAGAAAACTATGGAAACCTGTAGATAAAAAAAAATCTTAGTTAATAATAACGGACGTTAAAATTTAAATAAATAAATAATTTAAGTAAATGATACAAATCAAATAAAATATAGTCCTTTGGTGGATTATTTCATTTCTTTATAGAGAAAAATGTCTAAAAAAATGAGAGTTTATTCAGAAATATAAATCCATTTCTCTTTATCTTCAAGAAAGACGCAGCCTCTTTTAGTACTAAGGTACTCTCCGTACTTTTATCTCATAAATACATTTTCTTCCCATCTCTCAGATGATAAAATACCTCGTTTCATATTGAAGTATGGCTCACTCTGCATCAAGTATATCCCTTATCTTCTCTACAGGCTGCATATTCAAGGTAAGTCTCAATACATCAATTATTTTCCATAGATTTAAATTTCCTTTTCACATTTTTTTGGTTTCTATGAACATTGGCATTTCTATGTGAGTTATGTGATTTAAAGAGTACATTATTTTGATAATAAAATTAATTACAAACAAGTTGATTTTTAATTTATTTATTACAAAGACAGGCATCAGCCCCATCCAGTCAAAGAATATACCCAGACAATTTGATACTAAGTGCGCAAAAATCGGCGGAAATCGGAAACGACTTTATTTATTCAAATATGTTTGACTTTCGTCTAAACTAAGATATTCAATTTTTATTACATTTGGAGTTAAGGAACTATTGGGGAAAAAAGTGTTCTTAATAGGCATGAAAAGTTTCGGGATCTTCGTAATTTTTACTGAAAACGGTCAGAAAAGCGGGGTAAGTGGATGATGTCAGTTCGGATGCTTCCTGAATTCTTTACAAGCCTTGAGAAATTTTCAATTGAGCGATTTTAATCGAAGAAATAAGTTTTTAAATCTTCGAAAGTGTTAGTTTTATTCTTAATTTGATTGTTTTTCTTATATATTGAATTTAACAGTAAAAATTCCGTCACGCAGGAGCTGCATAACTAAGCACTTTCCCACTTTTTATTTTTACAACACATTTTCTCTTCGATTGACAACAACGAATGACGAGTTTCGTTGAAATATAAAAAAAAAAAAAAATACGACTGTTATTGGCAAATGACTTCTTTGGCTCCGGAGTAAACCCCTTCTCCATATGGACCGATTTTGTTGATTAACGAACTCGTTCAATCGTTTGATGGGGAATAATATATTCCACGTTTTGTGGCGAAAAAACAAAAACTCTGGCCTGCATCGTGTTAACGTACACATATACAAATATATATATATATATATATATATATATATATATATATATATATATATATTTTAACTTATATATATATATATATATTATATATATATTTTATATATTTATATATATATATATATATATATATATTTGTATATGTGTACGTTAACACGATGCAGGCCAGAGTTTTTGTTTTTTCGCCACAAAACGTGGAATATATTATTCCCCATCAAACGATTGAACGAGTTCGTTAATCAACAAAATCGGTCCATATGGAGAAGGGGTTTACTCCGGAGCCAAAGAAGTCATTTGCCAATAACAGTCGTATTTTTTTTTTTTTTTATATTTCAACGAAACTCGTCATTCGTTGTTGTCAATCGAAGAGAAAATGTGTTGTAAAAATAAAAAGTGGGAAAGTGCTTAGTTATGCAGCTCCTGCGTGACGGAATTTTTACTGTTAAATTCAATATATAAGAAAAACAATCAAATTAAGAATAAAACTAACACTTTCGAAGATTTAAAAACTTATTTCTTCGATTAAAATCGCTCAATCGATAAAGATTCGAAGAAGTTTTTCAAAAATTCCGTCATGAGTGCAACCTCAATAGCTACTTTCCTTCGGAGGAAAGTGCTAATAAGTATTTTAGTAAAAAACAAGGTAATAAAATGAAAAACACAGCTAAATATTTCTTCTCTTTCGGGTAGTGTTATATATTTTTCACAGAATATAAAGACCTACTTATCACTGCTTCTATTCCTTCACGAATGGCACTAGAGATATGTACGGAACCACGCTAAGGTGACGCAGTTCCTGCTACTAGGACATTTTATTCATCCTTTATATTTAAACCGTTTTATTTAATTATATTTTCTCATTATTATTTTTACAATTCTTTATATTTTACAGAAATCCTTAATTGTAAAATTAATAGTAAAAGGAAACTTTTCGATGAGTGGGCTTATCATGGAGGTAACGAGGCGGGGGGGGACCCGTAGGCGGATACTAGAGGTAATTTGCTATGCAAATTCAAGATATTAAAATAGACCCGGGACCTTGTTCTGGCTGTCTCCTGCTCTAGGATTTTATTATATTCCTAGCTTCTATGACTTCTGGGAGGCTCTGTCTACATTGTGGGCATAAATTATGCATTTAGATTGTCTTACACTGTCCATTATAAGAAGGAACAATTTGCCTCAATGTTCATTCTACAGCTGTATTTTGTTATCTCACGTGGACGGACTTCGTCTTCTTTTATGAAATTATGGGGTTTTCATATTTAGAGAAATAAGTGCTTAAAACTTAGTTAGTTAGTTTCGTTTATTTGAACAGATCTGTTAGTGTGTTTCCACAGTTTTTTTTTCACTGCTCGTTATTTTTGTAATTTCTAAGCATTAAAATGTATTTGTCAATAAAACAGGGTACGTATAATTAGAAACAATATTTTGTTTCTTGGGATCTTGGGATTCAAAGATGCCATATGAATATCTAGATTATTGTATCGGCGTTTTTCGTTCTTTTGAATTGTTTTTGGTATTCTCTATTTACACCAGTTTTTAATTGGTTATTTTTTTTAAAATTCGTTGAACAGTAAAATGAGGTTGAAGGTGATGAGGAAGGAGGCTTAGGGTTTGGGGGCATTTTCCCCGTCCAGGTAGCGACGAATGTACCTTCGTCATCTACAAGTCCTCTTCTAGAGTCATAAAGATAAGCCTCTAAACAACCTTAGTAATGTAGGATTTCTAATTGTTGCCAGTATCAGAACAGCCGCTCTTTACATACCACAGTGATACTGACGTACCGGTCTATACCATTTGCACTCCACATAAGTATCTAGATGTATGTCACAGCGGACCGCTCATTATAATTTCATTTTAAACGTATAAAATACCTAAAAAACTTAATTTGTGTATAAATATTACGTTATTGTACATTAACGTATATTATTCAGATAAAAAAAGGTTGGCGTATATCAAAAGTCATACATTTTTATTGACACGATACGTGTTAAGGGTTTACATCTCTGGCTATGATGAACCGACAAAAAATGCTTTAGAAACAATACTTTTTCATAGCGCGGTTCCTTCCTCCCTCCCAAGGGAGGAATCCCGCTTATCAGGCTGACCTCATGACGCAATCCGGAGGTGCCGATATTTCAGAACTTATACATCACGTAAATAACCGTAGTTCAAATATATATGTATATATATATATATATATATATATATATATATATATATATATATATATATATATACAGGGTGTCCCACATTGAGATGTCATAATTTTAAGAGTTTATTCTGCACCTCATTTGTAGTTCAGGGACGCATAAATGAGCGTCCTATCTCAACATGTAGCAGAGCTATTCTAACTTTTGTCTATTTTCATTATTATTGGGTTTTCTTATGAAAAACAGTGTTTTTCGGATTTCTGGTCTATGTCTCGTAAATGACGACCACATTTTTAGAATCTAAATTAAATTTCCAATAAGAAACACCCGTTATTGAAATGTTGTCATGTAAATTAGGAGCTACACTAAGAGCCATAAAGATGTGAGCTATTGTTATTAGGGTTTTCTTAACTCCTTCAATATTTTCTTAATCAGCTATTTGTAGACTTAGCTGTTTGGCTCCGCCTCAAAAGTTGCCTAATTTAATAAGCTTTAAAATGGTACCCTGTTTTTTTAAAACGAAAAATTATTTAAGTCTATTTTTTTCTGATTTCTAAGTCAAAACCAAGATATATATCTTCAAAACAATTAAAAAATCGTGGTAAATTCAAAGCATACTAAATTCTCTACAAAAAAGATTCTGAAGCAAATTTCGATGGGGCGATGTCAGTCGGAGAAATAAGTGCTTAAAACCACGAAAGTGTTAGTTTTGTTAATTTCAACGGGGTTTTGTCACTGTTTACCTCACTTTTGTTTTTAATTTTATTTAAGGGCAGAATGATTTTATTAAAGCTAAGAAAATAAGAAAAATGTTGGCAATAGTGTTTTCCTTGAGCGAGTGTCGAGATGGCGGAGAGTCACTTCCACTTAGGAAACTGCAGTGTGGCGCCTTAAGCTTCCTTCTCTTTAATATTTTATTTTATATTTTTAACGAAGGATCAAAACCTACCGATAGCTGCTATATTCCTTTACTAATCGCACTAGGGATATGGACGGAACCGCGCTAAGATGATGCAGTTCCTGCGAGTCGGACTTTTTAGTCTATTTATATACATAGCCGTGCTAATGAAATACTAGGGATAAGAACGGAAACATGGTAAGTTGACGCAACTCTTGCGAGTCGGACATTTGTAAACTGGAGAGGAATGAATGTAATCTGGTTCCATGGAATACGTGCTGCAGATCTACGGCTCTGGATTTACCGGCTAGGTTTAGGCGTGAAACGGATTAGGATAGAGAAATCCTCAATCGCCGGGCTTTAATCAACTCCGCGGCCTTCACAAGGAACCTATTTCTGAATCCATCTAGATATTCCTGGACTATTGGATTAACCTGGTCCATATTGCGTCTCCTGAGTCTTGATGGAATCACTTGCAGTTGGGTTGCGTTTGATAGAAGAAATCTCTCTGTTCCGGATTGCGCAACATAAAGGTTTTGGCGGTTCACAGCTTATTATTATAACATGACTTCAAACCTCAGGACGATAGATTAGATTCTCAAGACTCATATCCTTGTGGGGTGCAAAACAGCCATTGTTGTATTGATCAGCTACTTCCTGATGACTGAAGATTACGAGACAACTTATCAGTTCCTCATAAATTAAACGACTTACTAGCCGAAATATAAAATTGTGACCCATTTTTCTTTCAATATATTATTTAAATAGGCGAAAGGTCATGCATATATAAAACTCTTCAACAACTCATTAAATGCTTTAATTATCACTCTATGTGTTTCGCGTCTCTTGACGCCTCTTCAGGTGCAACATACTTATATATAAATAAATTTAGCCCTATCTAAGGAAGACCTTCCACAGGTAGGGCCACGTCCATCTGGACCATGGACGTGACCCTACCAAACAAAATACAGAGAAACATTAGCCAACAGCAAACAGGAAAAACAAGCTGCTAGACTTCGCATCACCTCAACGGCTAACTATCTCCATCTCATTAAAAGTTATGCTCCCATAGATTGAAAGGAGATCGATGACAGTTGGTGATGCGAAGGTAGAATATGTCAGGATTCGGTCGTGGTATCATAATAAAACTACAGTTGGTGATGCGAAGGTAGAATATGTCAGGATTCGGTCGTGGTATCATAATAAAACTACAGTTGGTGATGCGAAGGTAGAATATGTCAGGATTCCGTCGTGGTATCATAATAAAACTACAGTTGGTGATGCGAAGGTAGAATATGTCAGGATTCGGTCGTGGTATCATAATAAAACTACAGTTGGTGATGCGAAGGTAGAATATGTCAGGATTCGGTCGTGGTATCATAATAAAACTACAGTTTCTCAACGAAAATGATTTTTATTATTTGACGACGTTTCGGCATGAAATTCAAGCCTTCATCAGGGCGATAAGAAGAAGGAGAAAGGATGTGTAATAATTTCTCTGATGCTTATTTAAATATTATTGTCTCTATAATATTTATAAATCGAGCTGTTATTATTTAGTTTTTCCCCATTCTTTTCATTAAACCATACAGAATATGTTTTGAAAGGTGTATGTATATGTGTAATGTGTAAATATTTTAGTGAGAGGAAACCGCCCGCATGGTGTCTCACAAAACAGTTAATTGGTTATTGTATTAATGAAATAAAGCATATATCTATCTAACTTTATAATCAACCCTGCTTTGTGGCCAGATTTATAATTTGGTTATAGAGTTACCCTCCACTTAACAAGAACTTATTTTCCGTGTACCCAACTAATCGTTTAGAGTTATATGCCGATTTTCCGGTTGAAATATCAATAATTGTAGCCGCTATCACAGAGATAAATATACATTTTAAGGGGAATCATTTTCGGTATCTCGTTAATAAAATCAATGAGGATATTAAGAAATATTTGGAAATTCCGCCATTCGTGCAACTTCAATAGTTACATTCTTTTGGAATTTGCTAGCACTAACTACATCGGTATTTAGGAAAATAAATTCACTGGGTCTCCCCATGGTCTTGTAGCTAACACCTCGGATTCTCATGCGGAAGATGCGGGTTCGAATCGCGTCTGCAGCAAGGATTTTTCTCTTTTGAGGATCCGTTGAGAAAATCTCCAGCTGCACAATGGATAGCAGTGCCGATAAAAAAAAACAGTACATTTAATTTTTTTAAAAAACCAAAAAGCGAAATCACTTTATATTCTATGCCATCTGGTCATCAACCCTAGCTAAGACCACCGCTCCCGCTGACCCGCACCCTGAATGCGAAGAATTTAAGTTTGTTAATCTATTTACTTTAAATTGAATCAATTAATAATATAAACACTTTATTTTTTTAAAGTACTAATATTTTCTACGATAGCATTAGAAAATTTGTTAATAGTTACATAAATCTATCGGGGTACCCAGTCGATCACCGTCGTCTCCGTAACAGTAAAATAAGATTCATAAAAAAACTAGGACAATTTACAAATATTGCCTATCAATCTCTGACATTTATCATTTCTATTCAGGTTAGGTGGTTTCCGGTGAGGTGTGTTTAGACAGGTTATGGTGATGTTTATTTATGCTCTCAAATTGCATAGATAGAAAAAAACAATTTGTCGAAATTCATTATCAAAGCTGATTGATTTCTAGGAATGTTTGACCCAAGTAGCATCAATAAAGGAACCTGTTGACTAATTAAAAATATCCATTATTGTTGTGTGGTGATGTTTGTTTATGCGAAGAAATTCAATTTAGACTGCCGGTTCATGATTTGATGAAACGTCCAATTTGTTTTTGTCTGACGCCCACTTTGCCCCTTTTCGCTGGACTCGGCGAGATGCAAGGAAATGTGAATTTCAATTCCACACTTCATGTGAAACCGGACTAAATAACCTCAAAATCAAGGAACAACTCATGTCTGGTATGAGTCTAGGAATTAAAAATACTAGAAAAATCAGCAAATTTTAGCTAAGAATGATTTAAGTTCTACAAATTATTAAAAAAAAAAAAAAAAAAAATAAATAAAAACTCTTTTCTACTAAAATATCCAGTCATATATATTTAATATATGTGATCACGTCATTTTTAAATTTAAATTTTTAAGATTTTTTTTTTTTATTTCGATATTATATTTTAATATTATGATAGTACCTTGAGTTCCTCATAAAAAAAGCATGAGATTTTGCCATATCCAAACTTCTGTCACAAATAGTCGTTTAAACTCTCGGAACTAATCCTAGAATTATCTTAAAAGGTAATACTACCTTGTAACTTTCCTAATTTATCATTTTTTATGAGCCAAAACTCTTTCTTACTAATTAAAAATGATATCCAAGAGTGTTATATGAAAAAAATGTATTTATTAGAGTTTTTATGTGAAGAAAACTTTCTTAAATGGGCAAAAAATACGATTTTCCCAATGAAGTCCCGATGCCGATGCTGATTTGAGGATAATTTTATGTTGAAGGGAAAAATCAAAATATTGGAAAAATGCATCCTATGAGTTTTGGAAAAATTATTTTTAAATCATCTGGTAGCGAAATTCAAAAATCTATTTTAAATATAAAATGTATAGGCCTAAATAGGATGAAAATAGAATTTAATCAGGCCAATATTACCAATAATTTTAAAACATTGCCTTTTTTGTCTGACCACAATTTATTCGCTTATATTCCATCATTCCTTACTCAAAAAAAACTGGAATAATTAAAGGAGTCGATACTGGCTTAACCGATTCCGACATTCAACATGGAATAAAATCCGAAGTACCAGTAATGTCTGTGAGGCGGATGATAAAGAAAGACCGTGATGACCCTGCTAAAGTCTTCCCTCTCCAGACTTGTGTTGTAAACTTTGACTCCCAGACACTACCAGACAATCACTCCACACCCCAGTGTAGGGCTACCTTGCAGACCTGTGAGCGATGCGGAGGGAAACACCCGGGCAACCCATGTACAGCTGAGATACCTACTTGTTTACACTGTAAGAAGGACCATCCAGCTACGAGTAGGGACTGCGAGAAATACAAGGAGCTTTAGAATAAAAAGCAAAACACGCAATCTCTCCCAGTTCTTACGCCAATGCTGCTAAAACACCTTTTCCCTCTAAAGACGTAAATTTTCCATCTTTATCTGAAAGCATTTCTAAAACAAGCTACAGGTACACCAAAACTAAATATGTCCCTACCAACTCTTCTAAACTCCCAGAAAAACACCTTAAAGATATCTCTAAAGAAGACAACCAACTTTCTCTCCCACTTCAACCTATCACAATGAATCCCTATCCTCCATCCTCTCAAGGAAATACTTACATTGCTAAAATTTTTGAAATCATTAACAATCTATCTAATCAGAGTGATGAATTTATCGCTAATTTTTTTCAAGATTTTCACAGATTCATTAAATAAAAATCAATTGGCTATAGAAAATAATACTAAAGAAAAATACAAATTAGACAATTTAGATTTTTAAACTCCTACTAATGATTCAGTATTTAAAGCTCCAAAATATCATTATTTTACAACAGAATGTGGAAAGTGCCAACAATAAATTTTCTGAAATTATCAACATGCTAGCCTTATTAAAAATTGATGTAGCTGCAATTCAAGAAATATGGTTTAAATCCTCAAAACAATATATTTCCTCACAGTATTTCATTTTGAAAGAAAATAGAGACGATGGATATGGAGGAGTTGCTCTCTTAATTCATAAAAGATTTAAGTGGGAGAGAATGAGTCTTCCGAAGATTGGCAACACTGAACTTGTTGGTGCAACCATTACTAACACCGTTCCCAAGCTGTCAGTCATCAATGTCTACCTGCCACCTAACAAGCCTGTGACGAAGAGTGGCCTCAAGAGACTCGTGGACCTTGCGGAACAGTCCAGCATCAGAACAATTCTCTGTGGTGATTTCAATGCTCATCATAGCTCATGGGGCAGTGACAAGACCTGCAGTCGCGGCCGCCATCTCCACATCATCTCAAGCAGCCAACTCATCTTGATGAACGATGGAAGCCCGACCAGACTCCCCAGGCCTCCGGCGATACCGACTTCTAGATCTGCCATAGACCTGTCACTCTGCACTCCAGATTTGGGCCTATCACTGACATGGTCTACCAGCGCTGACTACATCGGCAGCGATCACCTACTCATCATCATGTCTCTCACTCTTCAATCACGGGAGTTCGTATTTAGCCAGGGAAAAAGAAATTTCAAACGCATCAATGAGGACAAATATGTAGAGGAATTTGCCAGTTTCAATCTAGAGGAGGAAACTGTCGAAACTGTAGCCACAATCATTAATGAAGAAGCAGAAAAATCAATGCCCCGTAGCAAGCCAATAAGGAAACGATCGTTCCCGCCTAAGACTTGGTGGAATGGTGCTATAGAGTCACTCGTTTCTGCCAAAAATAAATCAATCAAAGAATTTCTAAACAATTCTACTTCAGTCAATTTTTCAGCAGTTCAGAAAATCACAACTAAACTCAAGAACTCTATTAAGAAAGCGAAGAGGGAAGCGTGGGAATCATTTATAGAAAACGCGAATAGCAACAATATTTGGCGTAAACTCAACATCATAAAAGGAAAATTCAACCCCAAAATTAATTTAATAAGAGCAAATAAAGCTAATGCATCAAAGGTCTTAGAGCAAAATTTAGTCTCTAGACCAAACATCCTCCAACGGATAGATTTTAATGATTTTGGCAACTCGGGAGAAATTCTAGAAGGTGAAATCGACGCTGCCCTAAAATTTAAGGGTCATTCTGCACCTGGGCTCGATGAAATTACCTTCAAGATGATCAAGCTCTTGCCTGAAAATATTAAGGTAATTCTCACGAAATCTTTCAATAACCTCAAGAACACACGTTCAGTGCCTAATTCATGGAGGAAAATAGAGATATGCCCAGTAATAAAACAAAATAAACCTGACCACCTCTTGTCCTCATACAGACCCATTGTTCTTATCTCAACTTTAGCCAAAACATTTATCACTGTGCTGAAGAACCGACTAGAATGGTTCATAGAAAAAAATTCACTCCTGCATCAAAACTGTATCGGCTTTAGGAAAGGGAGATCCACGATAGACGCCCTCCAGATTCTGCAGTTGAAAGTCGCCGACGCCTACGCTCAGAAGAAAGTCATACTCGGGTGTGTGTTAGATGTCGAGAATGCTTACAACATGGTCAGAGTGGACATCTTAACAAAGCAACTAGTAGCGATGAGAGTTCCGTCAGACATCACCCGCTGGATCTACAACTACCTCAGCAAGCGGGCTTACATTGTGAAGACGGACGAAGGACTTGTAGAGATGGAATCGGTTAGAGGAATGCCACAGGGAGACCCAATTTCTCCTTTGCTGTTCAATATATATACAGCTGGACAACAAAAGCTAAACAGTAGTAATATCACTATTCTACAATACGCAGACGATTTTATGGTACTAATATTGGAAAACTCTTTAGAAATTTGTTTAACACATTAGGAGTCACTCTAAACAGCATCCATGTAAAACTCAAGAATTTAGGCCTAACTTTCAACGAAAAAATTAAACTCATACCATTTACGAGGAAAAAATAGACCACACTAAATTTAATTTCTGTTTCCGTAACAAAAAAATCATACTAACAAATAATATAAAATTTCTCGGCATGTTCCTGGATTCCAAGCTTAATTTCAAGCTCCATTCTAATGAAGTAATCAACAAGACTACAAGGTTCCTGAACTCTTTGAAAATCTTCGCAGGAGTTAAATGTGGCTCACATCCGAGCATCCTTTTAACACTCTACAAGTCCTTCGTCCGACCTCACTTCGACTACGGATGCCAGATCTACGGAGGAGGTGCAGCGCCGTCTACACAGTCCAGTCTGAAGCGTTAAGGACCTGCATGGGAAGCCTCAAGTCTACACCCGTCCACAGTCTACAAGTAGCAGCCGGGGAGATGCCCCTGAGTCTGACAAGGAAGTGGCTAGCCCTAAAGTATACCCTCAGGGTCTGGTTAGACTCCACTCATCCTGTCAGACCTTACATAGATAAAGCTTTTAGTTCACCTAATTTTGTAAGCATAATTCGTATTCTCAACCAATTTACTTCGCCTAAAAATATTTTGTCATCTTTAAATAACGCAAAATTTTATATTTCTATTAAGCCAAAATCTCAGTCTCTGATAAATTCAAATCCAGAAATTTATTTCAATTACTCAAAATTGTCTAAAAATGAAAATAATCCAACTATTAAATCACAGACTGAATACTATATTAACCATACCTATGCAAATCATGTAAAAATCTTTACGGACGCATTCAAAACTAACCAAGGTGTAGGAATAGGAATCTTTGATAGCAGTACTAAAATAAAATTCACTAAAAGGCTCACGAATCACTTTTGTATCAACAATGCTGAGTTGTGAGCTGTGCTTGAAGCACTGGAATACTTCATTGAATCACCCAATAGAGACAAGCCACTCGTCATCCTCACAGATTCTAAATCCAGCTGTTTAAAACTCCAACATTACCACACCCAGAAGAGATCCAACCACATTGCAGACTCCATGGCATCCATCATTCACCGACATTCAGCTCAGGTTACTATACAATGGGTCCCGGGTCACATAGGAATAAGAGGCAACGAAATCGCCGACGCCTTAGCTAAAGCATTTACCTCCTGCATCGAAGAAATGCCATCTCCGCCGCTGTCTGACTTTATAAGGTTGGTCAGAATGAAGATGGTTGAAGAATGGCAGCTGTTATACACCGAGACGTCAACTACCAAAGGAAGACATCACTTCAGCATCCAACCCATCGTCTCCTTATCCCCATGGTTTGCACCTAACAAACAGTCGCTCCCCCACCGCCGGGACATCGTCACCCTGACCAGGCTACGGATCGGCCACGCCAGGACTCAGGCCTACCTGCACAGGATGAAGCTTGCTGACAGACCGCTCTGTAAGACCTGTAATGAAGTAGAAGACATCGCCCATATTTTCAACACTTGCAGAAGATACTCCTCAGCCAGACAGAAAATGCTTCAAGATACAGACTATCGGTACTACTTGGCAGGAAACATAGATAGACTGTTGATTTTGTTACATTTTATTAAGAATATTAACATACATTTGTAAATTACATTTAATCATACATTCAGTTTACTCATAATGGTTATAGGCTTGTAACTTAGAACCAATAAACGAATATATATATATATATATATATATATATATATATATATATATATATATATATATAAAAGTGCAGCATCCTAATGATATTTGCAAGTAAAATACGCAGGATTTTTTTTTCATTGAATTATAACAATTTTCGACGGATTTATAATAGAAAATGAATGATTGGTCGCCATTTCCGAAACATTAAAATGTCTTAAAAACCTACTTACTTTAGAAGATTAAACCTTCTTCTTTCGAAATAATTTTAGTTTTTCGTTTTAGATTAAAACTTTCCGACTGCAGACTAACGTCCGTGAAAAAAGAGGGTTTCCGTTCATCAGACACAGAGCCGTCATTTTTTTTCTCGAAGAATTGAAACTTTTTTTTTTTGGATACGTTAACATCCTCTATAAAACGTTTGATATCCAGAATTGAAAAATATTGATTTATTTGTTATTTATAAATCCAAGAAAATTACTTTGATTTTGTTCGCACAAGGTAGTATTACGCCTTAAGTAAGGAAAGTCGCTTTATTAGCAATTTTGCAGGGGGGGATTCCTATCAGACAATTATTATCAAAATGCTCCTAACGGCCGTAATTATTGTTATCTCACAACAACATTCGTTTAAAACAGCTGTAACAAGAGAACGACGTCTTTTTGGAAAACAAATTCGTTTTGTTACATCTTCTCGATTAGCTTTTCTTTTATGATACTACCTCACAGATAAATATATATTTCAAAGACAAGCATTTTACCTCACAGATAAATATATGTTTCAAAGACAAGCATTTTCAGTATTTAGAAAGTAGGATACATAAATATTTAAAGAAACTTTTCAAAAAGTTTCTCATGAATGCAAGGTCCTTCACACAGTGCTAACATTGGGATTATACCAAACTATACAATTATCCTTCAATCATAATTATGATGTCTAACTCAAATGAATATTTAATTCATAAATTATAATAAATTGGTAAGATCCGGAATATTAGATAGTTCAAAGCAATTAGAATAATGGGTAATTCTCCATTATTCTAATTGCTTGGATAATATTCCGGGTGAATACTGATTGAAGTAATGGAGACTGATGTAATATCACTGATTGAGTCATAAACTAATTTCGGAGTACATCTTGGTAATTAACTTCCTCATCTAAGATTAGAGGAATGAAGGAATTATTTTCAGTAAAGTTTCAACCAACAAATAGATTAAGTTCAAAACTTCGAATTGGTAATTAATACACATTCATTGAACAATATTTCTTTTTTGGAAATCTTCTACTATATATTTGTCAAATACCACTCACTCACTGACCTATCATCGCCCAGCCAAAACCACTTGACCATGAAGTTTTGCATGGACACTCCCTTAGGGATGTAAACACTCGCTAAGAAAGTTTTTTTTTTATATTCAATTTTTTAAGTATTTTTTAGAGAGGTTTAAATTATTAGTTTAAAGAGACCATGCTCGCCTAGGTAGGACGATAACAGAACAGCTGTTCCCTTACTGTATCTATTTCATAGTATTATTTTTACTTGCGGTTAATTTCAACTATGATGGCAGTCCTTGAATTACTAGAAATAAACTGTTCCTCAGAGTTTACGCTATGAGGGAAAAATCACGATTTTAATTAAGGTTCATTTCAACTTGTCCCCCATAGGGTTTTCCGGTTTAATACTATCCAGAACAGCCTCCTCACCCACCAGCATTCCCAGTCAGAACAGTTCTTGGTAATGCTCGCAAATATAATGGGTGTTTCCAAATGACATCTTGGAAACATAAATTTTAACGTCCTTTTATATTGGGAACGAATTTTAACCTGTACTGGTTAAACTGCTGTTACTGATAACCTATAGATAACGGGTTATCTCTACGTTAACTGTTTCTTGACACTGGTCCGGAGCGCCCCAGTGTCAAGAAATATTATACTTTGATTACTTATCAATTGAAGAATAACTTATGACGGAAACCGTGCTGTAATTTAGATGATACATTATTGAACTTAATAACTACTTATCTGCCGAGACAAATCACGGGTATTCAGCTAGTTTTAGATAAACCACTGATTTATTTTTTTTTTATTTTTTTTTTTAACGGCGCATCTACATCTTGGCCATTAGCGCCGGGCTATCTACAGGTTGCCACCCTTTTCTAATGCCAACAGCACGTGGTCGGTCACCCATTCAGGTACTGACCACGCCCGACGTTGCTTAACTTCGGTGATCTATGGGAACCGGTGCATTCAACGTGGCTATGGCCGTTGGCCCACTGATTTATTGATCTCAGAAAAATATCTTCCTGGTATTTAGGCTGCATCATTATTAGTTTTGAATTTTTTATAGCTGCTTTTTATATTGAATTAGTACTCTGAGCGAATTACGTGGAAAAAAAAACAAAAATTACGGCCGATTCGGAGAAATGTATAATTTTACCTGAAGTAAACCATATTCCATCTGTACCTACTTTCCTTATATTCATAGTACAAGTCTCTCGTAAACTTTGGACATTAAATAGCACATTGTGATGCGTTAAAAGAAACACGACCGCCAATTAAGGCGAATAAGTGGTTCTCGACCTGAAGCTATTTAGGCAAACACACAATCCTAATGGCCCATTTTTAATGTTTAACATATGCCTATGCGTTTGAATTTTTTGTGAGCAAAAAATTCTGGCTGCTATCCTAGATAATAACAATATACATCTTGAGGATTGGTACACCTTAGCAGAGGTGAAGTTTCTTCCTAGGAGTGACAGTAAAACAAGGAAGGACTGTTTGAAGAACGAATAAGATGGTCTATTCTTTAATATAGAAGAAAAGATTCAGCAGTGGCAATGAAAATGATCCTGCTCGTTTCGTTTTGTTTTGTTTTTTAATGCCCGTTTCTGTTATTTAATATAAAAATAAATACATTTTAACGCACGATAACTTAAAACGTTGAAGGAAATTTTGTGCCAAATCCTTCACTAAAAATCCAATTAAGTTAGGGGATGACTGAGTACATTATCAAATCTTGCATTACAAAAAGAAAATGTAATGTGTGCAGGATGTATCTAGAACAATGGGGTTTCTCTGGGATTTGCCGGGGAACAAACAATGTTTCATTTATACATTCTCAAACAAGAACGAAACAAGCTTGTTAGTTTGGATAAAAGAATTCATCCTTACCTAAACAACTATTGTCGCAGATTTAATAAAATCTTATTTTTATTTTCTTTTATTTTAAATGCTTCGCGTTTATGGCGTTGCGCCCAAACTACAAATTATAAAAAAAGATTCTTCCTTTATTTGATGTTAACAACTTTCCAATTTACATTTAAATAAAATATCATTTAAAAAAAAATCAGTACTGGAACAGGTTACGAGGGCCCTAAGTGGGATATTGTTACCAGTACTATGCATGCTTCGACATTTTGACGGACGTTGGTGTTCTAGGCTTAATAAAACACGATGAATTTGAAAATAATTTTAATTTATAATTCACTTGCAATGCAAAATATAAAACAAAAAATATTTTGAAATGAATAGCAATAAAGTAGGTTAGCTAAAAAATCAGATTCATAGGCTAAAAAATAAACTACTGAAATTGCAAACACAATGTGCAGAAGGAAGATTGGCTACTTTTTCTAAATATATATATATATATATATATATATATATATATATATATATATATATATATATTTGTCTGTTCGCACTCGCAGTAGGGTTCATAAACGGCGTTCCTCCATATGGAGGCAGGGAGGAACCCCGCTAAAACTCTTTTACCCAATAAAGACCTTATACACAATAAATTGATTTTGGCTGAAAAAATGTCCTGCATGTGTAAGGAATGTTCGCGGGGAAGTATAGTTCATCAGAACGGCGATCTTTATCCGTGCTCCTACCTTACATTTCCTAGTATTTCCTGAAGTGCGATTGGTTTGATGTTCTGTTTGATCGGTCGATAGAAAGTAAGAATAAGATCCACAAATACATTCACTGGAAATGAAGACTGAATGTATTAATATGATAAATGTATATACTTGTCTTCTTTCAATTCTATTAATTTGCTAAAGCGTTTTCTGAGACCTACTGCCATTAAATTGTGTAATTTTACTTAAGTTATATAGGCTTACCTGAACTTGTAGACCGTCTTGAATTTCCACTTGAAAATTCAAAAGTCCATAACTTCTCAGAGAGAGGGGTGTTAGATTTAAGTAAAGTCCCAACGCAAACTCACCTGCAACAAACAAATCATCCATGAATTCATTACGGTGTTTAGTCCTAATTGACAATTAGACGAAGAAAGTTGTTTGAATTATTAAACTTGAGGAAGTTTTAAGCTTTGAATTTGAAGCTTCAATTCACAAATTAATTGAGGTGACGGAGCGTCGAATTGTTGAAAGGCCAAAGTTGGAAATGTTTCATTTAAAGCGCCGTTTATCAAGTTTTCTCGGGCTACTGCAGGTGAAGTTTAATCTAAAGTGCAACAATATAAATTATTGTTACAATCAAGCCAGGCTTCGAGGAAATTGCAATTCTGGAGGGTTTGCGAAAACCATGAAGTCGAATTTGTTCTGTAGCTTATATTGGGAAAGAGATTTCCTTCTCGGAATTTTCGTTTTCTTTTAACAATTTCGCTGCGGGTGTCATTACGGAAGGACACTTGCGATCCTACTCGCTTACGAGTGTCCCTTCGGAAGGACACTCCTCCATTACTTTTCCCTTTAGATTTTAGATTTTAAAAGGCTCGTAAGTGGAGGCGATTCAATTTTACAGCTCCAGGTAAAGACAGTTGCCTTCAGTATTGTTTGGGCTTTCCAACAGTGTTTTCTGTTTTCAAATCGGCTGACTGGAAGATTGTTTATGATTTTTTTCTGGAAAAAAAATGTCTACATGAAAAATTCAAACAAAAAGTGTACCCCATACTGAGGTATTCCCAAGCAATGACAGCTGCAGCGAAAGTGCTAAAATAAAATGAGGGACAAGTTTTTAACATTATCGCTTTAATTTTTTTTTTAAATTTATTAAAATTTCATTTTAGGATTTAAACAAAGAGGCATCAAATTGTTTGACATAGTCACCGTTTACCATAATTTTTTTTAATCCTATTAATTTTTTACATCGACAATTCTTTTATTGCATCATATCCAATATGGAAAGTGTTCAGAAAGAACAGCCATCACATATGAGCCAATATTTGTAAACCATTTTGTTTTTATAAATTTATAGAAAACAAGGTATGGAAGGATATCTGAAGGCGATTTTAGGAATGTTTTGGAAACATTTTTTTAGCGGAAAAATTAGATAATTTCCCTTGGACTTATTAGGTCCTAGTTATTTTATATTTTTTATAATTAATTTAAATTAAAAAGTAAGATAGTTATTCGAAAACTGTTTTCTGATTTTAGATTGTGAAAATCATTGATGGATCCAAGATACTGGGAGAATTAGACGTCGTCAAGTTTTAGTACTGTCGTTAAAGCCCAACGTAGCCCTTGAATAATGTTTTTATGAGGCATTAAGTACTTTAAGGTAGATATTACAAGTGAGAAAGTTCTTGTCTTCGAGGTGACAACGTTAAGCCCGCTTTAATGAGACACTTTAATCCTAAAAGCTGGCAATCGTTCTCAAGTGGGAAATCATTTTGAGAAAAAGGCTCAGGATCTGGTACCTGAAGAATGAATTTGAAGATAACTAGAAAGGATGCATATTTCTGGGGTAGGATTGGGGTTTCAAAAGAGGTTTGTTGGTTGGTTCAATTAGGTTTTGAGGGCAAACAACTTCACGGTTATGTCTTAGTGCAGGTATGGGCAACCTTTGACATGTCATGGGCCCAACTTTAAGTGTGAAAATACGTTCGCTGGCCGCGTAGATGGTTCAAAATAAAATAACATCGGATTTTTAAGTAGTTCTCATAATCCTCAGCGATAGATATCAGACATGAAATAATACGAAAATGTTAGGTATACTATAATGGAATTTATAAAAATAACGAAATGTAATGAATAAAATATGTAGAACATTATAATTAAATCGTGAAATTTGGAATGGTTACAAACTACGAAACGCAAATAGCGACACGAAATCAATGAGACACTCGGCTTGCTCGCTCGCTCGACAAGCGTCAAACCCCATCTCACTCAATATTCCTCATTTGGAGTGAGTGTGAGTAAGCAGTGTAATATTATTATTTTTTAGTTGGGGTTCTCAAAATGTCTCACTGGCCGGACCAAATCTTATGGAGGGCCGGTTGTTGCCCACAAATGTAATGTTTGATTTACTGTCATAATGTACTACTGTTTTTTGAACCATTTTGTTGGAATGCTTTTCTCTTTTAGCACTTTCCTCCGAAGGAAAGTAGCTATTGAGGTTGCACTCATGACGGAATTTTTGAAAAATTTCTTCGAATCTTTATCGATCCTACCTAGTAGACACCGAAAATGACCCCAGTTAAAATTTATATATATCTATATATACATATATATATATATATATATATATATATATATATATATATATATGCATATATATATATATATATAGTTATGTTTTGTTTGTTAAGTTACTTCTCTGGGGTTGAAATGATTGATTGGTGAGACGGCTTCTCTCTCCAGCGGAGTTCTTTCTCTCCTTTCTGCAATATTTCGTCGGGTTCATCTCCGACTTCATCAGGCTCCTTGTGTCGTCCTCGGTGGTTGTCAAGGGAATGACTTTTTCCCGGATTTCCCCTCCTTTATAGCCCTGCTTCGTAGTCTATGGGCCAATGGTGTAGGGGCACCGAAAATGACCCCCGTTAAAATGTATATATATATGCATTATTTTTCTCTTTAGTTGACCAAAACGAATACTGAGTTTCGTTGAAATACAACACAAATTATGGCTGGTATTGGCAAATAACTACTTTGTCTCCGGAGTAAAGCCCCCCTCCAGATGGACCGATTTTGTTGGTTAACGAACTCGTTCAATCGTTTGATTGGGGAATACTACATACCAAGTTTCGGGGGGAAGAAACAAAAACTCTGGCCGGTATCGTGTTAACGTACACACATATATATAAATTTTAACTGGGGTTATTTTCGGTGTCTACTAGGTAGGATCGATAAAGATTCGAAGAAATTTTTCAAAAATTCCGTCATGAGTGCAACCTCAATAGCAACTTTCCTTTGGAGGAAAGTGCTAAAATGCAAAAGAATAGAACAAAGAATGTTTTTATTTTATTTATCTATACAGCTTATTTTAAACAAATTATTCATGAATGCACTCGACACTACCCAATTCTGAGGAAAGTGCTTAGTTATGCAGCTCCTGCGTGACGGACTTTTTTTTTTAAAATCATTGTTTATGAAATTAGTTTTTCTTTGATTTTGTAATATGTATCCGATTATTCATAGGTATATATATATATATATATATATATATATATATATATATATATATGGTCTTTAAAGCAGTAAACATTTCTTCAAAAGTCGGCCTTTTACAGTTTTCGTTTACATTTTTCACGAAATATTAAGACAAAACATGTTTCTGACTGTTTGTTTTCCATGCTTTAAAAATTACATCAGCAAAAAGAACGGGAACATGCGAAGATGTGGCAGTTCCTGCGACTTAGACTACTCTTTCCAATGATAAAACGACAAGCCACTGCTTCAGCTTATTAAATAGCACATTTTCATTCTTTTTTTTTTAACCGACATGAGAATAATATTAATAATATTTTAAAGAAAGAAATCTATAAGTGTCATTAAGGTCCCATTACCTGGAGCTCTGAGGTCAAAGCAACAGAACTTAGGCGATGATCAAGTCACCGAGTTAGCCTAGTAAATTAAGTTAAAAAGTATTCTTCAGAAGTAAGTTTAAAGAGCTCCGAGAGAAGGTGAAGGCGTGACAGTCTCCTGAGAGAATTTTTAGACTAAAACAAGTTTCTAAAGTTTTGTGCGATAATTGTTTCTTCTTCAATATAATTTTATCTTTGGCATTGGCACTCAGGTTGCGCTCAGGAATGAAATTTCCAAAAATGCCTCCCAGATTAAATGAATAGGAAAATTTGTTGTAAAAAAAAAGTTCCGTCCTAGCATTCCTGTAGAATTTGCTTAACATTGCCTCTATAGTCAATGCTCCTTTATACATAACCAATAAAAATCCTCAAAATTCCTCTAATGCAGGATCTTATCCCCATCCAATTTGCAAAATTTCATCACACATTATCCCTAAACCCTAATCCTGCTGTCCAGTCACTGTCCACTCCAAACCTCCCTATTCCCCAGCAGGACGGTTGACCAGGATCTGGCCCCGGGATGTGCTTTAACCAATACAAGGGAGTGATAACGGAGGTTATCTTCTCCCCACAAGCCCCTAGAGTGTCTGCAGTTCTGTCGTCCCTTTTCCAGATCCAGTACTTCCTACTGCTGCTGGTTGAGGAATGGGGTACGGCTGTCCCTAGTCATCTCGCTTACCCGAGGAGCCAAGGGGGCAGCTGGTGCAGAAGCTCGTTACTTTTATCTGTCAATGTAAGCAAGCACATAAGGAAATGTAATTATATTATAAAATGTAATATCATTAATTCAATAAAAAAAATTAAAATTTATCTGTATTAATTCAACAATACCTTTATGTTGTTCTCTGATAGATTTGTGGGTTTTGTATCCACCAGGGTGGATGCTTTTCTTTAAAAGGCATTAGCCCTATTCTGGGTAGTGAAGGGAGGAAGCCTTCGGAAAACCCGTTAAAACATTTGTATTATGTATATGTGGAGAATAAAATGTAAATAAATGAAAATATATATTTGTTATGATCAATGAATTTTCTTCATAAGTAAAGCCTAACGTCTAATGGAACTATTTTGCTTAAAAAAAAAAAAAAAAAAAAAAAAAAAAAAAAAAAAAAAAAAAAAAAAAAAAAAGTCCTGATTCTCATTAGCATTGACCTAGTTTCGTTTCAAGAAAGTGAAAAAACAGCGGAATGTAGATTTTTTTTTTTTTACGGCGCATCTACATCTAGGTCATTAGCGCCGACATCCAGGGTACAGTGAGGAATTTTACCAGTGAGCCGTGGGATGATAAAATTCCTGCCGGAGGTTGGGAATCGAACCCACCATCTCCCGCTTATGAATCCAAGGCGCTAGCCATTAGACCACGGGAGACCCCGCGGAATGTAGGTAAATACAGAACCAATTCTATACGATGTAAAGTATTTTTAATTCACTTCAAAATGAAACTAAATATAAATGTATTATATTTTTGGGTAAATAAATGTTAACGTTCACATATAAATAACAATGATTTCTTGGTGGGTTACCTACAGTTTACCCCTCTCTACTAGCAATGCCATATTTTTTTTTTTTTTTTTTTTTTTTTAAATAATCCATCAACCAAAACCCATAATCGAACCTTAGGCACGTAGGTGCATCATCTGCGGGACGGACGTTTTTCACCAGGCTAAAAGAGTGTGGAGTAACTAGAACGACTAGTGAAATAAACTAAATATAAGGATGATTCAAGACGATTTCGATATGACTACCCCAGGGGCCAAGAAAGTGCTTGAATTTCCGACACAGGAATGATAACAGTAGCTTAGAATTCTAACCTATCCAAAACGCAAACGCTAAGATAACGCAGATCCGCAAAGTTTAGCATTTTTTAAACATTTTATTAGGAAGACATTAAATTAGCAGGGAAATAGATTGAAATTAAAACATGTTAATCTAGTGATTTGTCATCAATTTTTATAGGCGCCTGATTGTTGTTAGGCGTTTTTATCAAATACTAGCTGTTACCCAGTGTGCCATGCTACACATACTTTCTGCCTATGACTCTCCCCGCATCGGTCAAACGGTGTGAATTTGTTTATATCTGTCTAGAGCTGTCTCATGAAACATCCAACAGAGGCCAGCACCACAGCAATGCACAAAACAGCCGACAGACGCCAGCACCACAGGCTGCGAGTAGATAGCTCTTATCATAGAAAGGCCAGCGCTCCTTAGACAGTGACTGTTGATACAAAATTGAAATAAACTGCATTACATGATTATATAATGATGAATGAAAAGTCATCAATAAGTTCGAGTTATTCTAATTGTCAAGAACAAATAAATTTGAGACATTATTCAAAATGGCTGTCGATTCAAAATGGCCGTCAAAATCTGAATGGTTCAGTGTAGCCAATTTTTCTTGAACAAAACTTTGGACCTTTTGACCAAATTTTGAAATTTGACTATTTTGACCTAGCCTAGGAGATTTCCCGTATCAAGACCTACCTGTGTGCCAAGGTTGGTCAAAATCGGTCAAACGGTGTAGATTTGTATAAGGAACAAACAGACATACGGAAAAACAGACATACACGTGAATTTTATATATATATATATATATATATATATATATAGAGAGAGAGAGAGAGAGAGAAAGAGAGAGAGAGAGAGAGAGAGAGAGAGAGAGAGAGAGAGAGAGAGAGAGAGAGAGAGAGAGAGAGAGAGAGAGAGAGAGAGGTAGATAGATAAAGAGAACATTTTGTACGGATTTACATTTTTTTATCTTCGGGTTCTTACAGTTTTGATATTGGACGGGGCACCTTTAGAATAATTCATAACGCCTCTATCTATTATTTTTGTTTTTAACTACGCTAAAATTCTCTTTGTTTTTTTAACAAAAGAACTTCATGAGGAAGAATAAATACTAAAATAAAATGGCACGCGTTAATTTAAATCCAACATATCCTTATCTCTAGATACTAATAACATGAGAGCGATATCAGGTTTGAGATATCATGGAGCAGTGAAGGTTATGGCCTAGAACTGGATGTTGACCTGCTGAGTGCAATCGATATATCCGGCTCATCCTCCATACTACACGGAGGCAACGTATGAGTAGTTGATCCTTAGCAAATTACTCTTAACTTACTGTGGCTATTTAAATCATCCGTCGAAAAAATCGTTATTTAGCGAAATCAAGCAATTAGGAGTCGGGATAATTAAAGACAGGCTGTTTACAGAGACAGAACTATGACTTACCATACAACATGACAGACCTACTCGGCGATAGGAGCCAATATATAGGACAAATAGTACTTGAAGACTAACATACTTGACAAATTATAACAGGAACTCTCTGACTAAATTGATTACAAAACAGACAATAAACAACGCATCTACATTGCTAAATAAGGAAGGAAATGGTTGTTGATATACAGAGAAGATGTTACATATAACATTAAAATAAATAATTAAAATTGTACTTAAATTTACTACCTACTGGCTACTTACTTATGGTCGACTCACTAGCAAGTACTTACACCGATAGCCATACAAACCATTGTAACTGACTATTATACCTGACATCTTCGACGTGTTCAATTGAAACAAAATTTATATTTTATTTTTGTTTACTTTCTTTATATCTTCAATATTTGTTAAAAGTTGAATCGCCCAGCCGTGTTAACTTATTAAAAAAAATTAAAGTGCCCCTGGAGGACCTAATTTTGGTTCCGAAGCTGAGAGTAGTAGAAGTAAAGTCAATTTTACTATGCATAGATTCAAATAATAAGTACTTGAGATATTTACAAAATTTACTGAAGTACGGATTAAGCGACATAATTTTATATACATTAAAAGAAAATAAAATTAAAACAGATTTGAAATTATAAAAAGAAAATAATAAAGTAAACCATAAATTGATCTTCATTATCTACTAATATCTGTCAAATACCACTCACTCACTGACTCACCGACTAGTGTGTGTGAAGCTGGCGTCTCATTTCGTGGAAACGCAAAATTTTTTGAGAGTTCTGGCTTTATTTTCAATAGTTCTAGAGTTCTTGATGAGTTAAATTAATAGTTCCGGCCTTTAAAGCAAAAAAAAAAAAAAAAAATTGCATAACAAATGATTTGCCAAGTTCACACAGCAAATCATGTTGTTTTTCGACACTTTCCTTATCAACAATTGTCAGAATTCAAAAAATCATAGATTTATAAGAGTTCTAAGGATAGTTCTATATTTTAGAAGCAAAAAAAAAAAACGATTAAAAAAGAAAAAAATATACCAAAATTACCCCGATATATACACGGTTTGAGATTGTAGCAGCAAGAGACTGACAGAAAGCATGGTTGCTACGGACTTGCCTAAGTGAGCAGTATCTAGCAACCAGCTGTTCTAATTAAACTATTTCACACAGAGTACTATAACCTCAGTCTTGTTTCTTCTTCTCTTGTGAGTGCATCTATAAAAACAGACAATTTAAACTGCTCTGGACTGTTCGCGGTAGCTACCCTCAGCAAACACAGCAGCCTCCAGGAACCCATAACCAGCTCATAAAACTACAAGTAATCTACTCAATTTTTGGACTATTTAATATTTCTATTTTCGTTTCTGCACTAGGCAATTTATGTAAATATGTTATTTTTATTTTACATTTAATTATATACTGTTGACGTTCTACATGTTTATTTCCAGTTTCTTTTGTTTACTGTGTTATTAGTTAATTTAATTTCTGAACATGCAATAATATTCTTGTTGGGACCTTCTGATGTAAACAATCATGCACAAGCTTACATAACCCAACAAGTGGTGACCCCGACGTGATGGATAGAGAAAATCAGAACATTTCCCAGGAGATGAATAATGAGCAACATAACCTCCCACCGGTTCCCGCTGTACAGGCTGGCCAACCTTACGAGATCTCGGCATTCAATGGACCCGCAGCGCGCCTTCCCGCTTTTTATAAAACCAACCCAACGTTGTGGTTTTTGCAAGCCGATGCAGTTTTTTCGACGTCTCGAGTTGTTTCATCTAAAATTAAGTTCCAGATAGTTGTAGCCAGCTTGGAGCTCGACGTACTCACGCAGGTTGCCGATCTCCTTACCACCACTTCAGACGACCCATACGAGCTGCTGAGAGAGCGACTGGCATCGATTTACGGTGAATCCGAATCTCGACGCATCAAAAAGCTCTTAGAAGACACACAGCTTGGTAGTCAGCGTCCTTCACAGCTCTATCGTCAGATGTTGCAACTTGCTGGTTCCATGGGATGCGCAGACATTGTTAGGACTCTGTGGCTCCGGAATTTACCCCCTCGCGTGCAGGAAATTCTGGCCGCCACTAAGCTGGAAGACATCGACGCCCTTACTAGCGTAGCCGACAAAATCATGGAGGTGGAGCGACCTGAAGCCTACGCTGTATACCCTCAACGATCCTCCCAGACCCCTGAATCCAGTTCCAGCGCCTGCAAGAAAACAATCCTGGAAGAACTCAAGAAGCTTCGAGTTGAAGTAGCAGATCTCCGAAAACAATGCAGGTCAACCAGTAGGGATCAACGTGGCGTTTCGCAGCGACCTGAACGCTCCAAGTCTCCTCACAACGGGCTATGCTTCTTTCACAGCAAATATCGTGAAAAAGCCCACAACTGCCGTCAACCCTGCAGCTGGAAGTACCAAAAGGAGCAGGATTTTTAGAGGGGCCGGCGGATGAAGCGGCCATCGTCGAAGCCCAACCCCAACGCCGCCTATTTATCACTGATAAGAGGTCCGGTCTTACCTTCTTAGTGGACACCGGAGCCTCTATCTCCATTATCCCGCGAAACCCACGGATCCACCGCGAAGCCTCCGAATACACTTTAGTCGCAGCAAATAATACCACCATCCCTACTTACGGCGAGAGGACTTTAAGGCTGGACATTGGACTTCGCAGCTTTCCGTGGACTTTTGTGATAGCGGATGTTGGTCGACCCATTCTCGGAGCAGACTTCCTTTTCCACCACCGGCTCTCCATCGACATCTGAACGAGCTGACTGTCCCAGACAGGTATGCAGTGCCGAATCTGATGGACTTTACCACTCAGCTCGATGGTAAGACCATCTTTACCACCCTGGACATAACCCGCGCGTATCACCACATCCCGATAGCCGACCAAGACGTAGAAAAGACAGCGATCATCACACCCTTTGGCTTGTACGAATACCTCCGGATGCCCTTTGGCCTTAAGAACGCGGCTCAGACATTCCAGAGATTCGTCGATAACATGCTGCGGGATCTGACCTACGTTTTCCCCTTCTTGGATGACTTCCTCATCGCATCGGAAACACCGGAAGATCATGAAAAACATCTCCGTGAAGTCTTCAAGCGGATTAACGACTTGGGTTTGTCCCTCAATGTGGCCAAGTGCGTTTTTGGCCAGCAGGAAGTGGACTTCCTCGGATTCAAGGTTGACGCAAGCGGAATTCAACCTCTTCCCTCCAAGGTGCAGACGATCCAGGATTTCCCACGGCCAGCGACTATCTGTGAATTAAGGCGTTTCTTGGGTATGCTTAACTTCTATAGGAAGTGCCTCCCTCACGCAGCCCATACCCAGCTCCTCTTAACCAGCTTCTTCACAATGCCAAGAAGCGAGACAAAACGCCGATTGTGTGGACCCATGCGACAACGGAAGCCTTCGAGAAAAGCAAGCGTAGCCTGTCAGATGCGGTGAAGCTTGCACATCTTGCAACTTCCGGCGAGCTTTCCCTAGTCTGCGACGCCTCTGATCATGGCATCGGTGCAGCCCTACAGCAACAGAAGGATGGAGTTTGGCGTCCTTTAGGATTTTTCTCAAAAGCCTTATCCACGGCACAGAAGAACTACGCCACTTATGACAGGGAACTCCTTGCGATATACGAAGCAGTGAAGCACTTTAGATCTCTCATCGAAGGCCTAAATTTCTTCATTGTCACAGATCATAAGCCACTCACGCATACTTTTGCCCAGAGATCCGACACCGCATCTCCCCGTCGCATCCGCCATCTCGGTTTCATTAGCCAATTCTCAACAGACATCCGTTACCGGCCAGGCAGCGATAACGTCGTAGCCGATGCTCTCTCCCGCATTGAAGAAGTGGACCTTCCGAACGATCTGGGAGCTCTCGCTGCGGCACAAAAGAAGGACACAAGCGTCCAGGATTTGAGGAAGAACCATTCCCTACAGCTTAAGTTGATGGCCATGCCAGGAACAGAGTCCAAGCTCCTCTGTGAGACATCGACGTCAAACGCAAGACCTTACGTCCCTCCAGAGTTCCGACGCTCGACTTTTGAACGACTTCACGGACTGAGCCATCCTGGAGTAAAAGCGACGAGGAAGCTCATATCCCAACGTTATTTCTGGCTTGAGATGAATTCTGACGTTGGCAATTGGGCAAAGACCTGTATTCCATGCCAAAGGGCCAAGATTCATCGCCATACGACGACGCCCCTTGGAACATTCAAGCCGGCAGATCGCTTCCACCACGTACACTTGGATATCGTCGGACCATTGCTGCCATCGGAAGGGATGAGGTATCTACTTACCATGGTGGACCGAACGACACGTTGGCCGGAAGCCGTGCCTATTCCCGACATATCCGCTTCTACCATCGCACAACACTTCTATTCCACGTGGATCTCGCGATTCGGAGTTCCCCAGCGTCTGACCACTGACCAAGGAAGACAATTTGAAGCAGAGTTGTTTCAGCGATTGAGTGCACGGATGGGGATCTGCAAGCAGCGGACCACAGCGTATCATCCACAGAGCAATGGTTGTGTCGAGAGGTGGCATCGCTCTCTGAAAGCTGCACTAATGGCACACCTTTCTTCAACTCGGTGGACTCATGTACTCCCCACCGTTCTCCTAGGCCTGCGATCTTCGTTCCGCGAGGACATGGGAGCCAGCGTTGCAGAGGCAGTGTATGGCCAACCACTTCGCCTGCCTGGAGATTTTCTTGGTGAAACGGAATCTCCTGAACCCTGCGTTGCTCTTCAAGCTTTAAAAGATGACCTATCACGTCTCAAGCCGGCAGAACCACGATCACCAGTAAGGAAGACGTTTCGGCACAAGGACTTATCCACTTGCACCCACATCTTCCTCCGCGAGGACGCAGTTCGAAAACCTCTCGTCCCACCTTATTCTGGGCCACACAAGGTTTTGAACAAGGATGAGAAGATTTTCACAGTACTAATTGGCGACAAACAGGTGACTGTCTCCATCGATAGGGTAAAGCCGGCATACCTGATAGAAGAGGACACAGAGAACGCCATCATTTCATCCAAACCGTCTCAGGAACCACCAGGCCCACTAAAAATCCAGCTTTCCCCTCGGAACCCCTTAGTCAACAAGCAAGCAACGGTACAAAAGAAGACACCCTCTGTTCCTCCTGATACATACAGGACCAGGTCCGGTCGCCTAGTGAAGAGAGTGTTATTTTGCGAAAAGTGACTCCGTCACTAGGGGGGGGAGTACTGTAGCAGCAAGAGACTGACAGAAAGCATGGTTGCTAGGGACTTGCCTAAGTGAGCAGTATCTAGCAACCAGCTGTTCTAATTAAACTATTTCACACAGAGTACTATAACCTCAGTCTTGTTTCTTCTTCTCTTGTGAGTGCATCTATAAAAACAGACAATTGAAACTGCTCTGGACTGTTCGCGGTAGCTACCCTCAGCAAACACAGCAGCCTCCAGGAACCCATAACCAGCTCATAAAACTACAAGTAATCTACTCAATTTTTGGACTATTTAATATTTCTATTTTCGTTTCTGCTCTAGGCAATTTATGTAAATATGTTATAGTCCAAAAATTGAGTAGATTACTTGTAGTTTTATGAGCTGGTTATGGGTTCCTGTAGGCTGCTGTGTTTGCTGAGGGTAGCTACCGCGAACAGTCCAGAGCAGTTTAAATTGTCTGTTTTTATAGATGCACTCACAAGAGAAGAAGAAACAAGACTGAGGTTATAGTACTCTGTGTGAAATAGTTTAATTAGAACAGCTGGTTGCTAGATACTGCTCACTTAGGCAAGTCCCTAGCAACCATGCTTTCTGTCAGTCTCTTGCTGCTACAAGATCAAAAGCCAATCAATAACTACTTGTTGTGATTATTCTAAACGAGTTCTAATATAGTTAAAGTCATGTAAAATGATTTTCCGAACAGTTCTGATACAAGGATTAATCGGAAGTATTTAAAAAAAATTATTATACTTGAAAAATACGTACATATTTGTAAAAATAAAAATTCGACTCCGGTCGAAATTTGAGAGTTCTGATTATTCTAAAAGAGTTCCAATATAGTTAAATACATGGAAAAAGATTATCCGAAGAGTTCTGATACGAGAACTTATCAGACGTATTTTTCAACAATTATTAAACTCGAAAAATGCATGTGGTAAATTTGAAATTGCGATCACGGTCTATAAGAAGGAGTTCTGATTATTCCAAAAGAGTTCTGATGTAGTTAAAGACGTGTCAAATGATTTTCCCAAGAGTTCTGGTACGAGAAATGATGAGAAGTATTTTTCAACAATTATTATACTTGAAAAATGCATGTGGTAAATTTGAAATTTCAACCACGGTCTAACCCATACCACTTGACAGAAAGTTGAAATTTTGCATGGAGACTCCTTTTAGTACGTAAACACTTACTAAGAATGTTTTTTTTTTTTTTTATATATTTTAATTTTTAGACGTGTTTGAATTTTTAGTTGGTTAGAGTAGGCAAGCCTAGGCAGCACGCGTTGCTAGGACGATACAGGTCAGCTGTTACCGTACTGTATCTATTTCATAATATTATTTTTATTTGCAGTTCATTTCAACTAAGTTGGCAGTCCTTGAATTACTAGAAATAAACTGATATTTTGTCCCTCATAGAGTTTACGCTATACGCTGGTGATGGTCTATCCGAGGTAATAATACCCTGAACTCTTGCACAGCCTCCCCAACCATCAGCATCCCCAGTTTTTTTATTAATTTAATGAAATTACATTCTGTATAATAATAATAATAATACATTTTGTAATGTGATCACATAAACATAGGAAAAAAATAAAATCACGAGCGTCCGCACCAGCTGCCCCCGTGTCTCCTCGGGTAAGCGAGATGACTTGGGACAGCCGTACTCCATTCCTCAACCAGCAACAGTACGAAGTACTGGAGCTGGAAAAGGGACGAGAGAGCTGCAGACACTCTAGGGGCTTGTGGGGAGAAGATAACCTCCGTTATCACTCCCTTGTATTGCTTAAAGCAGATCGCGGGGCCACATCCTGTTCAACCTTCCTGCTGGGGAATAGGGATGGTTGGGAGTGGACAGTGACTGGACAGCAGGATTAGGGTTTAGGGATAATTTGTGGTGAAAATTTGCAAATCGGATGGGGATAAGGTCTTGTATTAGAGGAATGTTGAGGTCTTTATGAAGATTCTTATTGGTTATGTAAAAAGGAGCATTAACAATAGTTCGGAGGACTTTAGATTGGAAGGTTTGGAAGCGTCTGATGTTCGATGGTTTTGCAGTTCCCCATAGCATCCCCAGTGAGAACACTTCTTGTTAATGCTCGCAAATATAATGGATGTTTCCAAATGACATTTTGTAAACATAATTTTTTTAAATTTGAACTTACATTTATTATTGACAGCGAATTTTAACCTGTACTGGTTAAACTGCTGTAACTGGTAACCTATAGATAACGGGTTATCTCTACGTTATCGGTTTTTTTGACACTGGTCCGAAGCGCCCCAATGTCAAGAAACATTCAACTTATATTATAATTATATATTATAGTATGACGGGAACCGTGCTATAATAAACTTCACAAAATTATATAGTAGCGTTAATTTTGGTGATACATTATTTAACGCAATAAAATAACTACTTATCTGCCGTGACAAAGCACGGGCATTCAACTAGTTCTTTATAATCAAACTTAAATGCCATCGGCTCTTTAACATTATGGTAGAGTTCAAATAGTCTATTGCTTTCATGTGGGATAATCTATTTTTCTGGAAGATGTTTAAACCTATCTCGGATAGGATTGGACAAATAGCTAGGAAATGGATTGGGCATTTTTGGATATGACCCACATGATAGCTTTGGGGGGATTATATTACAAAGAGAGCAAAGGACCATCAGAACTCCAAGGCTTCCTGTTCAGGTTTAGGGTTTCTGTTCAGGCACACATGATAGCTTTGGGGGGATTATATTACAAAGAGAGCAAAGGACCATCAGAACTCCAAGGCTTCCTGTTCAGGTTTAGGGTTTCTGTTCAGGCACACATGATAGCTTTGGGGGGATTATATTACAAAGAGAGCAAAGGACCATCAGAACTCCAAGGCTTCCTGTTCAGGTTTAGGGTTTCTGTTCAGGCACACATGATAGCTTTGGGGGGATTATATTACAAAGAGAGCAAAGGACCATCAGAACTCCAAGGCTTCCTGTTCAGGTTTAGGGTTTCTGTTCAGGCACACATGATAGCTTTGGGGGGATTATATTACAAAGAGAGCAAAGGACCATCAGAACTCCAAGGCTTCCTGTTCAGGTTTAGGGTTTCTGTTCAGGCACACATGATAGCTTTGGGGGGATTATATTACAAAGAGAGCAAAGGACCATCAGAACTCCAAGGCTTCCTGTTCAGGTTTAGGGTTTCTGTTCAGGCACACATGATAGCTTTGGGGGGATTATATTACAAAGTGAGCAAAGGGCGCCACCATCAGAACTCCAAGGCTTCCTGTTCAGGTTTAGGGTTTCTGTTCAGGCACACATGATGGTCCTTATCATTTGACGGTTGTTCGTGTCGTTGACATAAGACAGCCGTTTAAATTCGAATTTAAGCGTTTAATAATTGTGTGGAACTGTAAGGTTGTAAGTCTATACTGTAGCTTCTGTTTTTCTGTAGAATCAACGCTACTTATTATGCATTGGACCGTAGCAACGCGTTGCCTGCATCTTCTCTGGTGGGGTTAGGAAAAAATTCTGCGGCTAGTAGCCACATCATACAAGTCGTTGTGCCAACCTACCTTATTCTTTACCACTTTCGCTGCAAGCTGCTTGGTGAGCCTATCTTCGGGAGCATTCATGTCATTAAGAATGTACACGAGATGAAGCTGCAGAGTGTACCTGTACATGAATGCTCTTCTTGTTTTTAGCTCCAAAGCGTAGTTCGGCGTATTCACACGAAGGCAGAATAATCTCTTTATAAAACTTCGTTGAACCTCCTCAACCTTGTCATAGCTTCTCCCTCACAACATCTGAGCACAATGACACTGGCCTGCTCTAGTTACAGTGTCAAACACTTCCATTTTTGCCGAAATAGGCACTTCTTTCTTCAATATAAACCTACACCAAGAAGCATGAACTCCTCGCATAGCAACATGAACTTTCTTTTCAAAGTGTTTCTGCAATAACAAGCTGTCGTTCATTTTTAATTTTTTTTGTGATAGTGGGGTTGCTTAAATCCAGAAGGTAAAAAATAAATCGTCATCCCACAAAATTTCTTTATTTTTAAAAGTGACTTCCGAAACATATGTGTCGTCATCAGGTGCTCGTATGCATGCTCGTTAAAGTTGTTACAGAACAGTGCTGTTGCGGTAGAAGTTCGACAAGCTGTATTCATTTTTGACGTTTTTCCGGTTTCTTAATTCCACAAGATGAAAAAAAATCGTCCTCCCACAGAATTTCTTTATTTTGCAAAAGGCCTTTCAACACATATGTGCCATCATCAGGAGATGGCATGCATCTTATATAATGTAGTTACAGCTGTTCCGGTAGAAGCTCGATGATGCTGCTCCTGCGTGTCTGACTTTGGTTATATTGGTACGAGACACGCTGTATGAGTGTGTATTAACACGATAGCGTCAACTGTTTTTTATCATTTTCCTACTGGTCAGATTTCATTTTTAGCGCGGTTCCTCCCTCCCCCATAGGGAGGAACCCCGCTTATAAGGTTGATACAATGAAACAATCCGGAAGTGCCGACAAGAAAATTTCGCGTTTCAGAACCCCTAGAGACCGAAAATAACGGTCGTTCAAATTTGTATATATATATATATATATATATATATATATATATATATATATATATATATATATATATTTGTCGGTTCGCTCATTTCTGGCTTCCCTGATGGTCCGATTTTGATGTAATTTGGTACAAAAATCTGTCGTCCAATTTGAAAGGTCAAGTTCGTTAACCAGCAAAATCCGCCCACTGGAAGATGGCGTTTGGGGCGAAATTCGCGCAAAAAAAATCGTAAAGCTTACGTTTTTGAGTTCATAAGCTTGTAAGTACTCGTTTTATAGGCTTCTTGGGCTAGGAAAACGAATGAAACCATTTTCAAGGCGATAGCTTTAACCGTTTTCGAGAAAACTGAAAAAATAATTTTTGAATGCCGTTTTTGGTTTGGGTACTTAGAATCATGGGATTCAGTTGAAACATTTACTGCATCTTCTACTTTCATTAAAACTAATATGGTGAAATTTTGGTTGCGTTTGGAGTTAAGGAAGGGTTAGAATAAAATATTTTATTAACAGACATAAAAAAGTTTTGGTAACTTTGTATACTTTCCCTAATATCTCGAAAAAGGTTAAGAATCTTGGGAAACGGAAGAATACCATTGGAAAGCTTACTAAATGCTCTACAAAAAAGGTTCTAATGAAAGTTTTGATTAGGCGATGTCAATTGAAGAAATAAGTGCTTAAAACTTTAAAGTAATTGATTTCGCTTATTCGAACTGTTCTTTTTGTCTTTGATTTTGATACTTAAAATTATGGGATTCAGTTGAAACATTTTCTGCATGTTTGAATTTGATCAACACTAATATTTTAAAATTTCGGTTACGTTTGGAGCTAAGGAAGGATTAGAATAAAATATTTTATTAACAGACATGAAATGTTTTGGGAACTTCGTATACATTCCCTGATATCTCGAAGACGGTTAGGAATATTGGTAAACGGAGGGTTACCATGCGAAAGCTTACTAAATGTTCTACAAAAAAGATTCTGAAACAATTTTTGATTAGGCTATGTCAATCGGAGAAATAAGTCCTTAAACTTTGAAGTAATTGATTTCGTTTATTCGAACGGTTCTTCTTGTTTGTTTTTATTCCTTGTTGTTTTTTCATTGGTTATAGTAGGATAATGTATTTGACAATAAAACAGATTAATTAAAATAAGAAAAGCAATTCATTGTTAAAAATATATCAGGCTGTACCGTATGAAATGTCAGTTTTGGATTTGTCGATTTCCTTCAAATGTCTTGAAACTGTCGAGGCTCCTATTCCGAGTTCTTTGGCATATTCCCTAGTGTTTTTAATTGCTTATACTAGTCAAATGTATTTGTCGATAAAACAGGATACGTATAATTAGAATCAACATTTTGTTTGTTAGAATTCGAAGATGCCGTATGAATATCTAGATTACAGTACTGGTGTTGATTTCGTTCTTTAGAATTATTCTTGGTATTCCCTATTTTCATCTGTTACCCATAGTTTTTTATTGTTAGTAGGTTTTTCTTATTGATTATAGAATATAAATCTATTTGGCTATAAAACAGGATACGTAAAATTAGTGACAATATTTCGGAGATTTCTGAGCGAAATACTTTTAAGATTTTCTACCATCACGAACGGCTTTTTTCCTCTATTTTTATCCACTAGATAGGCTTTATTTTGCATATTATTCTATATAAGTTTTATTCAGCAGGGGATTCTGATGAAATTTCGTGTTTTTGCTGTGGATTTTAAATACGATGTATCTAAGATTGGATAACATTAGCGAGTCTACATAGTTAAGAACCGACGACGGAGGATTACTTCTTGCTATGATTTAGTCTACATATGTATATTAAGTCCTAAATCCAAAAAATAAACTTCACAACGGTTAGATACTATGAGCGAATATGGCGGTTCAATGCCCGTAGAAGCAGAAGGTCCGCAGGAAATTTACCTGCTAAGAGTTAATCCTCAAGAGCTGTAAATATACCCCAGGTATCTGCCGACACAAATACAAAGCCTAGGCGGAGAGCACCCCAAAAACACAGATCCAAACATAGGTTATATACTAAACATTCATAAAGACTACTTAGTTGTAAACCGATTCATCAATTAGCAATCAATAGTTTTCAACAAATGTTATATACTAAATATTGATAAAAAGTATTTAATTAGAAAAAAAACAATATTCCACAAGACTTGTTTTTGGTCCATTTGTGTCTACTCCATAGACTTAATTAGGTATATTATTCTATTGTAGTTGGGCAACTAAACTTGGTTTTATTTTGTTAAATAAAGTTTTTTTTCTTGACTTGTTATTCGTCAAGACTTTTATTTGTCCTTGTGTATTAACTAGATAGGTTTTATTCGGCATATTATTCTACATAGGCTATATTAGACAGGGTATTCTTCTCAATCTTGTGTACTTCTTCTTGATCCTTCTGTACATGGGCGTATATAAAAACAATTTCGGGGGGGGGGCTGAGACCATTTCCAGGGTATGGAATACTAAATATTTAGAGCTTGGAATAGTTTTAGGCAACTAAAACGCTATTACACGTAAAATAAAATATGTTTTATGAACTAAGTGATCTTATTTAATTTATTTTTAAGGGTTTTACGAGAAGTTTTTATCATCAATTCAAAATTTCGGGAGGGGCTGCAGCCCCCTCAGCCCCCCCCTCATATACGCCCATGCTTCTGTATCCACTAGAAAGGCTTTATTAGGCATATTTTGTATTGATTTATAGACCTTTGCTTTAGAATGAGAGCCAGATTCTGTAATTTCCGCTTCTGTGAAAAAGTTAGCTACTGTCGGTGTCCCTGACGCCTTAATATCACTTTTATTCGAGATGTTCGAGAGGATTTTGAGAATTTTCACGAGATATATAAAAAAAATAAGTTTATTTCTTTTCTAAGCTTATCAAATGGCACTAGGGACATGAACGGAACCGCGCTAAGATGCAGTTCCTGCGAGTCGGACTTTTTTTGGATGTCAGGTTCATATTTTTAGCGCGGTTACTCCCTATCTCCATAGGGAGAACCCGCTTATGAGGTTGACCTCATGACGCAATCCAGAAGTGCCGACTAGAAACTTTCACGTTTCAGACCCTATAGATCACGAAAATATAGGTGGCTAAAATTTGTGTGTATATATATATATATATATATATATATATATATATATATATATGTTTGATGTTATTTTTCGTCGCTGGGATAGTATTTTTAGATGGAACGGCATTTTTCTCCAGCGGTGGTACTCCTCCTCACTTGTTCCCGGAATATTTCGATGGATTCATCTCCATCTTCTTCAGCCAGGTACTTGTTTCTTCCTCGGTGGTAGCCAAGGGAAGCTTCCCTTGGCTACCACCGAGGAAGAAACAAGTACCTGGCTGAAGAAGATGGAGATGAATCCATCGAAATATTCCGGGAACAAGTGAGGAGGAGTACCACCGCTGGAGAAAAATGCCGTTCCATCTAAAAATATATATATATATATTTATTTATATATATGCTTGTCTGTTCGCTCTCTAGCAAGCTCAAAAATGGTCCGATTTTGACGAAATTGGGTACAAAAATCTGTCGTCTATTTTGAAAGGTCAAGTTCGTTAACCAGCAGAATCCGACCACTAGAAGATTGTGTTTGGGGCGAAATTCGCGCAAAAAAAATCGTAACGCTTACGTTTTTGAGTTCATATGCTTGCAGGTACTTGTGTTATAGGTTTCCTGGGCTAGGAAAACGAATGAAACCATTTTCAATGCGATAGCTTTAACCGTTTCTGAGATAAGTGGAATCAATGTTTTTGTAAGTCATTATTTTTTTGTGAGTACTTAGAATCGCGGGATTGAATTGAAATATTTTCTACATCTTGGAAATTATTCGCAACTAAGATATTTAAATTTTGGTTATATTTGGATATAAGGAAGTATGCGAAAAAAATTATTTTATTAATAGACATGAAAAGTTTTCGGATCTCCATACATTTTTTGTAAATATCTCGATAACGGTTGGGAAATCTTAATAAGTGGAAAGTGACTATTCGAATGCTTACTACATTCTCTACAAAAAAGGTTCTGAAGCAATATTCGATGGGGCAACGTCAATGAGAGATATAAGCGCTTAAAACTTAAAAAGTGGTTGTGTTTGTTGTTTTAAATTGGTTTTTCTCTTTCCTTATCTGACTTTTTAATTGGTTGTTTCTACTTTTAAATTGCATTTATCAGTAAAATTAGTATTGTAGTAAAATAAGCTAAGAAAAGGTCTAAGGAATTCATAATAAGTTTGGACTGGCTGTGGTAATCATGATGGCAGAGGCTAATCATGATGACGTAGGTTGTTTTGAATTCTCCATCTATACAACCTTCCTCATAGCTTCAAACTGAAGTTACCGTTATTTCTTATTTTATAGAAAGATTTAACCCACGAAAGAATGGAATTTAATTCGCCATGAAGCACATATTTACAGTTGATTATAACAGTAAAACGAATTTGCTAGTAAAACAAGGCTTAAAATACTTAAAATTACAAGGAATTTTTGGTTGTTTAGAATAGATCCTTCTCAGCAGTAGCCAAAGAGTAAGTACGTTTTCAGTGCATAATTGTATTGATTTATACAGATTAAGAATTATCCGCTTCTGTGTAAGTTGACTACTGTCAGTTTCCTGTGATTTGTGATGCTAATCTATTCCATTTCTTCGAGATGTAACCGCGCTAAGATGACGCAGTTCCTGCGAGTCGGACTTTTTAATTCCCCTATCTAATCTCTTCTGACGAGAATATAAATATATATATATATATATATATATATATATATATATATATTTATATTTATATAATTATATAAATGATGGGATTCTCAAGAGTTCCCTCCTGGAGTTGGAACTTCACTCTACTGCTTCATCAGAAGAGTTTCAACTGTCATCTGGTTAAAAGTGCCTTTCATCGTAACTTTTGAAAAATAACGTTAGGAATATTCATATAAAATAGTTAATGTCAAATTAAAAACATCCCACTCACTGAAGGCTTTTGTAGAAATTAATTTGGCATTTATCTCAGGAAGGTTTGTTCTTTTTCCCAGCCACCCTCAAATAATACTGCCTTTGTCTAGAGGTTCTTTGGAGTTTATTAAGGTTCAGGAAGCTTCTTGTGAGGAAGGGGGGCTCCATCAGGAAAATTCTTGAGAAGGGGGGCCTCCAATCACTGGGATCTCACTCAATCCAATAATTTGTTTGAATTTCAAATCAACTCCCTAGCCAGAAATCTTATTCAATCCTCAAACATAATTTACAATCAATTCAAACAGAAAGAAGGTCTTTTTTTTCTTTTTTTTTTCTTTTATTTTCATTTTTTATTTCTCTGCTGCAAGAGATATTTAATAAAAGATTACGGATTTTCTAGAAGAATATTCTTCACTTTTTTAGGAGTTTTGATTAAAATATCTTCCCAAAGTCGTACTGAGAGTTTTAGCGCGGTTCCTCCCTCCCTTCATAGGGAGGAACCCCGCTTATAAGGTTGACCGCATGAAACAATCCGGAAGTTCCGACTAGAAAATTTTACGTTTCAGAACCCCTAGAGAACGAAAATAACGGTGGTTCAAATTTGTGTATATATATATTTATATATATATATATATATATATATATATATATATATATATATATATATATATATATATGTCTGTGCGCGCTTTCCTGGCCTCAATAATGGTCCGATTTTGATGAAATTTGGTACAAAAATCTTTTGGCTAATTTGAAAGGTCAAGTTCGTTAACCAGCAGAATCCGTCCACCGGAACATGGTTTTTGGAGCGAAAATAAATAACTTGTATTTAACGAAAAAATTCACTAAAATAAATCAATTTTATTAAAAAAATTGTTTCAGTCGAATAAATATTTTTCATTCAATAAAATTTTTCATTCAATAAATCATTGTTATTCATTAATGAATAAAAATAAAAAGTTACGTTATTCATTGAATTGACTGAATAATGAATGAAAAATTATTCAGAATGAAACAACAGATTTATTCATTATTTTTTTATTCTGAATGATTTTTGCTTAAAACTGATGAGTAACTTACTGCTATAACGTTATTCCGCAACGTTATTCTGCCTGTAACCGGGCGCCAATGAATTTTATCACAGGATTAACTGATTAAGGATTGACTGCCATTGTTGTTGAGTATTGCAGAGTCCAGAATCCCAGTTTGGGGTCGGCTGATTGATCAGGCGGTCAACTATGTGATACGTATCATTTAATTAGTAACTGCTGACGGCTTGATTGATTGGCCGATTGAGATACTGCATCAACACGATGCTAAATAGGCTCTCGGCCAATCAACGGGATAAATAAAGAAAATACACCTTATTAATACCCTCGACAACAAGTGGTATTTACAATTATTTTACTGCAGCAATTTGTCTGCCTAAGGCTTGTAAACAAAAAAAAATCCTGGCTAGAAAATGGAGGTAACCTACAGACAACCCGACCCAGAAATATATTTTTTTAATAATTTGACGTTATAATTTTTTTTTTTTTTTTTTTTTATAAATCAATAATTAAATTTTTTTTTTTTTTTTTTTTTTTTAATTTAAATATGTTTATTGAATAAAAGACAACGATTACAATTACACGTGTGTACCTCTATACCACACAAACACTCTATTTCTAGGATTAACACACTGCAGTGAAAAATAAAGTCTATCAATTATTTGTAAGGGAAAAATGTCACAAAAACCCTGACTTATACTACTAACTACTAAGATACATCATATAATGATAATATAAAATTAACGATAACTAAAATAATTAATGATAAATAATACTTAATTACAATGATAATGATAATAATTATTTGAAGAGATATTACACTGATAAGTAATAGGAGAGGTAATAATAATAGATAATAATAGTAATAATATTAATAATAATTAATAATTACTAGACATAAAACTAATTGAGCAAACTAAATTCATTAAAGACTGATATGAGATAATAGGAGCAGAGATCAGGCAGTATACTAGATATTATACCACCTAGAGCTTACATATTTACTTTTCAGTAGTCCTGTTCATAAGGATGTGGTTAGTACGTTTGTGCACGTATCTTTTACTTGATGTTTTGGTGTAGTTACCTATTTCTTTTATCAGTGGATTCCTGCTTTTCCTACATCTTTGAAAGAAACTATACGTAAGTTTATATATATATTTTTTTATGTATGGTATTTTCGTTTCAGTGTGCATTTTTGAGATTTTTGTATAGTACGGGTAGTTACTGGTTATTCTGAGACACTTGTTTTGAAATATTTGTATTTTCTGCAAATTTGATTTTGATATAAAGCTGAATGCAGGGCAAGCGTATGATAATACAGGTCTTATTATTGATTTAAATAGGAGTAGTTTATTAGATGGGCTCAGTGAGGACTTCTTGTTGAAATATGGATATATTTTACAGAGAGTTTTGTTAGCTTTATCACAAATATAATTAACATGTTTTGCAAAATTTAGCCTGCTGTCTAAGTTGACCCCTAGATACTTAATGTTGTGACGTTATAATTATATATATACATATATATTAATCACTTTCATTCACAAAATATTCACCTGAATGTTTGCAGGTTTTGCCTATTTTACAATGACATAATGATTTTGGTTTAGTCACTTATTATTATTATTATTTCAATTTATCGTCAATTATTATTAACTAAGAATTTTGGGACGGGTTGTGTATAGGTTACCACCCTTTTCGTGGGAATCGAACCCACGACCTTTGGCTCAGTGTGTTATGTGCTCACTCCTTAACTCTCACGGCCATCGGGCCTCCATTTTAGTCACTCATGGTTATATGATAAATGCGAATCATCCTTGTACTACCGAGTTCATTCATTTATTTATTTATTAAGACTTTTGGTGCTTTACTCTATTGTAATGTATCATGATATTACAAAAATACCTTTTGGTGATTTACTCTATTGTAATGTATCATGATATTACAAAAATACCTTTTGGTGATTTACTCTATTGTAATGTATCATGATATTACAAAAATACCTTTTGGTGATTTACTCTATTGTAATGTATCATGATATTACAAAAATACCTTTTGGTGATTTACTCTATTGTAATGTATCATGATATTACAAAAATACCTTTTAAACATTGTGTATTAAATACATTATAGAAATTTTGTAATATAATAATAAATTAAATGATATTATACGTCTGTACATTTTCTAAATCGTGAAATCCCGCTGAAAGTGTGGACCCGGTGTCCCATATCAGCACTTTTTGACTTTGCGTATATTTTGATAAATGTACCGAACGCCAAAAGGAAATCATAGCGGCAAAATGAACATTTCCAAGCCTAATCGATTTGTCAGAGGTGGAAATTTTGTCTCGAAAGGCAAACAAAAAAATCATGTAAATTACTAAAGCATGATTTCTCCGAAAATAAAATGCAAAAAAAATATTTTTTTTTTTTTAGAATACTACATTCCGTATTTTTTAAATCCTTGATTGTTGCTTTCAGTTTGATCTTCGTTAGTTTTTTCCCCCGAGGAAGCAAAGAGAACGAGGCTTCGAGTTTTTTTGCGATTCATATTTCACCAATTTAGCTTTCCGCCCGTTCAATGGGCATAAATATCAAACGCACTAATAGGATTTCCGCTGTCCGTCAGAATCCGTGCATGGACCGTCTCCAATATTCCAGCAGACAGCCCTCTCTGTCATATTCCTGGATTTCACATATTGATGGATCTTCGGACAGAAAACCGAAATCGCTTGTCAAGGTCGCTTGATTCTTCTAAATCCCTTCTGCCACATTTTCATGTTCAAATACAAGGCAAGAGTTGTTTCTGGGTCTTGACATGCAATATTCTGCATCCATCTACCATGCACATAAGTTAAATGCTATTAACATAAATAATAAAATACCAAAGAATAATAAAACAAACTAAACCAAAGATAAGGCTGAAAACTATAAAGTTTCCTGTTCAAATGTACTTAGATGAAAAGGGTGTGGCCTATACTGCGGGTGCAATAATATTCGTAAAAATAATTTCCAACAAAATTGGGCCATTTTTAGACAGCTACAAGTATATACATTTATATTAAAATTTAAACGACTGGTATTTTCGTGATCTATAGGGTTTCAAACGAGGAAATTTCTTATAGGTACCTTTGGGTTGCGTCAAAAGGTCGGCGTCAAAAACGGGTTTCCTTTCTATGAAGGAAGGGCAAAAACACGCTAAAATGCAGCAGATAGTCCTACACTATAGTGGCTATTTTAATTATAATGGTATATAAAATTGGACTTTTTATATGGGGTTTTAATTTTAATATGTCATTATCCCTAATTTGAGTGTGCTGAATCAGAATATGAACTTATATGTTTTTCTTCATCACATACCAATTTTTCACATTACATGCATGCATATACTATGCTTGTCTGTTCGCTCTCTAGCAAGCTAAAAAATGGTCCGATTTTGACGAAATTTGGTACAAAAATTTTCCGTCTAATTTGAAAGGTCAAGTTCGTTAACCAGCAAAATCCGCCCTCTGGAAGATGGCGTTTGGGGCGAAATTCGCTCAAAAAAAAAATAACGCTTACGTTTTTGAGTTCATATGCTTGCAGGTACTTATTTTATAGGTTTCTTAACATAAGAAAACGAATGAAACCATTTTGAAGGCGATAGCATTAACAATTTTTGAGAAAATTGAAAAAAATAGTTTTTGAATTCCGTTTTTGGTTTGGGTACTTAGAATCATGGGATTCAGTTGAAACATTTTCTGCATGTTCTGCTTTCATTAAAACTAATATGTTTAAATTTTGGTTACGTTTGGAGTTAAGGAAGGGTTAGAATAAAATATTTTATTAACAGACATAAAAAGTTTTGGTAACTTAGTATACTTTCCTTAATATCTCGAAAAAGGTTGAAAACCTGGTTAACGGAAGAACACCACTAGAAAGCTTACTAAATGCTCTACAAAAAAGGTTCTGATAAATGTTTTGATTAGGCGATGTCAATCGGAGAAATAAGTGCTTAAAACTTTAAAGTAATTGATTTCGCTTATTCAAACTGTTCTTTTTGTCTTTGATTTTGGTACTTAGAATCATGGGATTCAGTTGAAACATTTTCTGCATGTTTGAATTTTATCAAAACTAATATGTTGAAAATTTGGTTACGTTTGGAGTAAAGGAAGGATTAAAATAAAATATTTCATTTTTAGTCATGAAAAGTTTTGGGAACTTCGTATATTTTCATTAATATCACGTAAACGGTTCGGAATCTTGGCAAGCAAAATATTACCATTCGAAAGGTTACTAAATTCTCTACAAAAAATGTTTTGAAGACATTTGCGATGGGATGGTCATATTCGGAGAAATAAGTGCTTAAAACATAGGTAATTTCGTTTATTTGAACGAATATTTTTGTCTGTTTCCTACAGTTTTTTTCACTGCTCGTTATTTTTGTGATTGCTTATAGTAGTCAAATGTATTAGTCAATAAAACAGGACACGTATAAATAGAAACAATATTTTGTTTCAACGGCATCTTGGAATTCAAAGATGCCCTATGAATATCTAGATTACTGTACTGATGTTGATTTCGTTCTTTAGAATTGTTTTTGGTAATCCCTATTTTCAGCAGTTTTTATCTATTTATTATTTTTTTTTTTAAATTCATTGAACAAAATCATATGAATTCGAAGGTGAGGAGCTAGGAGGCTTAGGGTGGGGGGCATTTTCCCTGTCCCCAGGTAGCTAGCTCCCAGTGTACCCTCGTCATCTGTAAGTCCCTTTCTAGAGTCATAAAGATAAGCCTCCAAACATCTTTAGGAATGTAGGATTTCTAATTTTTGCCAGTATCAGAACAGCCGCTCTTTACATACCACAGTGGTACTGACGTACCGGTCTATACTATTGCACTCCACACGGTGGTAGTACTTGGTGTATGCCACAGCGGATCGCTCATTATAACCTTATTTTATACGTATTTTATAGGTACCTAAAAAAAATCTATTTGTGTATAAGTGTAGCGTTATTGGGATTAGAATAAAATATTTTATTAACAGACATGAAATGGTTCGGAATCTTCGTATATTGTCCTTAATTTTTTTTTTCTTTTATGGTGCATCGAAATATGAGTCACTAGCACCATTTTTTCCTTATGAGCTTATATAATACTTAGATTTAGCTAGCAACAATATTTTACACCGCAATTAAAGTGATTTGCTCTTCTTATAAACATAATATTTATATTATAATATAAACATAATACATTAATTTGTCTGCCAAAAAAAAAAGTCCGACCCGCAGGAACTGCTTCATCTTAGCGCGGTTCCGTTCTTATCTCAAGTGCGATTAGTGAAGGAATATAGCAGCTATCGGTAGGTATTAGCACCATTCCCCCCCCCCTTAATATCTTCAAAACAGTTAAGAAATCGTGGGAAGTACGATATAACCACACAAAAGCTTACTAAATTCTCTACAAAAAAGATTCTGAAGCAAATTTCGATGGGGTAATATCAGTCGGAGAAGTAAGTGCTTAAAACTACGAAAGTGTTAGTTTTGTTATTTTAAACGGGTTTTTGTCACTGTTTCACTCACTTTTGTTTTTTAAGTTTATTTAACGGTGGAATGAGTATTTCATTAAAGCTGAGAAAATAAGAATCATATTGGTAATAGTTTTCCTAGAGTGAGCGTCGCGATGACGGGAGAGTCCCATCCGTTTAGAAAACTGTCAGTTTCCATATGTGGCTCTTTAAGCTTCCTTCTCTTTGAGATTTTATTTTATATTTTTAACGAAAGATCAAAACATACCGATAGCTGCTACTATTCCTTTACTAATCGCACTTTGGATAAGAACGGAACCGCGCTAAGATGATGCAGTTCCTGCGAGTCGGACTTTTTATTTTTAAGGCGATAGCTTTAACCGTTGCCGAGAAAATTGGAAAAAATAGTTGCTGAATAACGATTTTGGTTTTGATACTTACAGTCATGGGATTCACTTGAAACATTTTTTGCATGTTTGAATTTCATCAAAACTAACATGTTAAACTTTTGGTTACGTTTGGAGTTAAGGAAGGGTTAGAATAAAATATTTTATGAACAGACATGAAAAGTTTTGGGAACTTCGTATACTTTCATTAATATCTCGAACACGGTTGGAACATTTTGATAAGTGGATAGAAACTATTTGAAAGCTTTCTAAATTCTCTACAAAAAAGATTCTGAAACAATTTTTGATTAGGTGATGTCAATCGAATAAATAAGTGCTTAAAGCTTCAAATACGTCTGTTTAGTTCTTACGAACGCGTTTTTGTCGTTCTTTTTGTAATTTTTGTCTCTTTCCCTTAGTTTTTTATTGCTTTTTATTTTTGTAATTTCTTATGTTAGGAAAATATATTTATGTGTAAAACAGGATAGGTAAAATGAGACCAATTTTCTGTTGCTAGAAATAATGAAAGTTTTGGGAACTTCGCATACTTTCATTAATATCTCAAGAACGGTTGAAAATTAGGGAAACGAAAGGTTACCACTCGAAAGCTTACTAAATGTTGTACAAAAAAGGTTCTAAAAAAAGTTTTGAATAAGCGATTTCAATCGGAGGAATAAGTGCTTAAACTTTGAAGTAATAGATTTCGTTTATTCGAACGGTTCTTTTTGTTTGTTTTTATTCCTTGTTATTTTTCCATTGCTTATAGTTGGATAATGTATTTGACAATAAAACAGATTAATTAAAATAACAATAACAATTTATTGTTAGAAATATATCAGGCTGTACCGTATGAAATGCCAGTTTTGGATCTGCCGATTTCCTCCAAATGTCTTGAAACTGTCGAGGCTCCTACTCCGAGTTCTTTGGCTCATTCCCTTTTGTTTGTAATTGCTTATAGTCGACAAATGTATTTGTCAATAATACAGGATACGTATAATTAGAAACCATATTTTATTTTTACGGAATCTTGGGATTCTCACATGCCGTATGAATATCTATTAGGCCCTCTTCGTATATTTTCCTTAATATCTCAAAAACGGTTGAGAATCTAGGTAAATGGAAGCTTACCATTAGAAAGCTTTTTAAATGCTCCACAAAAAAGATTCTGAAGAAATTTTTGATTAAGTGATGTCAATCGGAGAAATAAGTGCATACAAATTTCGTTTATTTGAACGGTTCTTTTTGTCTGTTTTTATTTTTTGTTATTTTATTATTGCTTCTATTGGGAATAAAACAAGATAAGAAAATGGAAAAGATATTTATAATTTTTCACGAAAGATCAAAACAAGCTAATAATTGTATCTACTCCTCTTTTTTTTTTGTCTCTGTTTACCTTCGGTTTTAATTGTTTTTTTTTCTCGGTTTGCCTTAGTTTTTAATTGCTTGCTATTATATTGTGTACCGAAATAAATTTAATTTGAAAGACTCACTTACCAACACCTGGGGTGGTATAATTTATCCGGATAGACAACGGATTGCCAGGTTCAAGGAGGTATTTACCTATCTATTTACCTTAAATATAATAAATATCTTGAAATACCACAAATAGTTCCCAATAAAAATGTAAACACACATATACCCAAACACAATCAATATCTATGAATACCAATATATATATATATATATATATATATATATATATATATATATATATATATATATATATATGGAAAAATCACAAGAAGGATTAATATTATTCAAATATTGAATAATATAGTAAAAGGTATCGATAGATAAACACATATGTATATACACCAGATACAATCAGTAATCTGGGAAGAAGCCAAAAATAGACTTACGATAAAGGCATAAACACATATATATATCAAATATAATATTTAATTTGGAAAAAGACACAATTCTCAAGACTCATAAAATTCCATAGTCTGGCCTGGCCAATAACTACATGAGAATAATACATGACGATAAAACTGAAGTCCATAACTATCCAATAAATTGGCATAGAAAACACATAGTGAAGAATTATTGAATTGCAACTACATGCACAATTCCACAACCTGGCATAGCCACCAATATCAAATTACAACACAAAATTTTGGTAATCTGGCATTGCCAATAACTTATTTAGCGATAGAAACTTAACTTTTCCCAAATTTTTAAACTATGCACAATATAGTTACTTGCACTCATGGCAGTAATTGAACGACACAATTTTAAATGAGGCCTGGAGATAAATAAAACGTGGAGCCTGGTGTCCAGCAGAAGATAAAATGTATGGGTTACTCACGCATTTGTCCCACAATATCCTCTAAAAGCCTACCACATGGAGTTCCAATCACATGTTCGGCCAAAACGATAAACGGAGAAGACAAATGCCGCCTCTTCGTGCTACTGGATCTTCATTTTCATTATTAACAAACAGGACGCCTCAGTCCCTCTATAAACAGCTGGAAAACTCAAAGAAGACTTTTTTCTAGCACATGCTTCTACGCCATTATCTCCAAGACTCCCCAGAACCGACGCCTCTCCTAACCAAGGCCTACCGACCACGGGAAAAAACAGAAGAATAAAAATCTTAAATTGTATACAAAAACTATTACATCCAAAATGGAGAAGAAAATTGACTATCTTTGGTGGATAGTAAACATTTACAAGTGGTGCGAATTCCAAATAAAATATAAAACACAAAATGTTATCAGTCCAAAGAGGTAGAGAAAGCAGGTTCTCACTCCCCGCAGGGCGCCACGTCACAATTGATTGAATTTTTTTTAATAAAACATGACAAATAATTGAAAAACGTGTTTGTATTTTGAATTGACTTTGATAGTCTTGCTTTAGTTTGAGGAATTTCCGCTTCTAACCAGTGGGTGTTAGCAATTTTCATGAAATTAAAAAAAAAAAAAGTTTAGTTCTATTTTAAGCTATGGATTGACACTATGGATGAGAACGGATACGTCTTAAGATGACGCAGTTCCTGCTGAAAGAGAATGTGAAAGAGAACACTCTGTGTAGGTTCAGACACCTGCCCGGATCGAGCTACCAGTCAGGCTTCAGGTAGGCTTTTATTGAACTTCATAAATCAAGATTCATCCTAGGATCTTTACTTTAATTTGAAGTAACAATGAAGAAGCATTTAGGGCCTTCATATACCAGCAAGGAAATGATGGAAATAGATTTGATGGTTTCTATATAATAATTTTGCATTTTTGGTTGACGCTTTGCAAAACTACTCTTTGACATTGCTTATCTTGAGATCTTCTAAATGAAAATAATACCTAAAGCGTCATATTAAGGTATTTCTTAGCAATTTCCAGCGTTTACTGATCTCAATTTGACTGAAAATTCGAGAAGAGATTTTACTATTTTCTAAGCAAAATAATTGTAAAATATAAAAAATCTGGAGCCGTTCAAATTGGCTAAATATAATATACATAATATTGAACATAAAAATATGTTCAATGTGTAAAAAGTTTTTGAATGCCTCAGTTTTTTAGCACTTTCCTCCGAAGAAAAGTAGCTATTGAGGTTGCACTCATGACGGAATTTTAGAAAAATTTCTTCAAATCTTTATCGATCCTACCTAGTAAACACCGAAAATGACCCCCGTTAAAATTTATATATATCTATATCTATATATATGTGTGTCTGTTAACACGATAGCGGCCAGAGTTTTTGTTTTTTCTTCACGAAACGTAGTATATAGCGTTCAATTAGCAAACGGTTGAACGAGTTCGTTAACCACCAAAATCGGTCCACCGGACGGGGGGGTTTACTCTGAACCCTAATTTGACCATGCCAGCCGTAATAATTGTTATATTTCAACGAAACTTGGTATTCGTAGTGGTAATCTAAAGAGAAAAGTGAGATGTAAAAATAAACTTAATCGGTTCATTAGAAGGGGGGGGGGGTTACTTCGGACCCACAATACCAATTTGCCACTACCAGCCGTGATTTTTGTTATATTTCGACGAAACTCGGTATTTGTAGTGGTAATCTGCAGGTACAAATGTATTGTAAAAATAAACTAAATCGGTTAATTAGGAGGGGGGGGGTTTACTCCGGACCCAAATTACTAATATACTCATACCGGTCGTAATTTCTGCTGTATTGTAACGAAACGCGGTATACGTCTTGGGTAACTCATGGGAAAAAAGTGTTGTAAAAATCGGTCAATCGGAAAGGGGGGTTTACTTTGTAATATATTTCAATAGAATTAGCTTGCCAGACGTAGGTTCGCAAGGCCGCCGCAAGGAGCGCTACCTCCCACAAGAGTATAGTAAACATAACTCTGGAAGCAAATTAATAATTGAACAGTTACTCATTACAAAATTAAAAGAGAACTATTCATGTTTTTATTTTATTTATGTAGGATATTTTAAGCAAATCGTTCTGGAAACCAGTCTACACAACCCAAATTATAAGGAAAGTGCTTAGTTATGCAGCTCCTGCGTGACGGACTTTTTTTTGTTGTTTTTTTTCAAATATTTTGTGAGGATTTTGTAACAATTTGAATAATTGTATTTTTTTTACTAATTCCTCAATTGAAAAATTATTATGCAAGAACTATTTCAAACCGAATTCAACGAAATTTGGTAGTTTTTTTTTTGCTATATAATCGTAATTTTTCTCCTGAAATATGAAGGCCCTAAATGCATTTCCAAAATGATACAAAGAATGTTTATTTGTTACGCTTTTTTTCATACTTATTGGTATTTAGCAAAGCAGCAAATATATTTTAACATTTCTATATACTAGGACATTATAGCAAATTATATTACAAATCTTTTGAAGCCTTGAGAAAATCTCTAGCGTGTACTAGGTAGGCAATATTTAGGTAGACAATCTCTAGCGTGTACTAGGTAGGCAATATTTAGGTAGACAATCTCTAGCGTGTACTAGGTAGGCAATATTTAGGTAGACAATCTCTAGCGTGTACTAGGTAGGCAATATTTAGGTAGACAATCTCTAGCGTGTACTTGGTAGGCAATATTTAGGTAGACAATCTCTAGCGTGTATTAGGTAGGCAATATTTAGGTAGACAATCTCTAGCGTGTACTAGGTAGGCAATATTTAGGTAGACAATCTCTAGCGTGTACTAGGTAGGCAATATTTAGGTAGACAATCTCTAGCGTGTACTAGGTAGGCAATATTTAGGTAGACAATCTCTAGCGTGTACTAGGTAGGCAATATTTAGGTAGACAATCTCTAGCGTGTACTAGGTAGGCAATATTTAGGTAGACAATCTCTAGCGTGTACTAGGTAGGCAATATTTAGGTAGACAATCTCTAGCGTGTACTAGGTAGGCAATATTTAGGTAGACAATCTCTAGCGGGTACTAGGTAGGCAATATTTAGGTAGACAATCTCTAGCGCGTACTAGGTAGGCAATATTTAGGTAGACAATCTCTAGCGCGTACTAGGTAGGCAATATTTAGGTAGACAATCTCTAGCGCGTACTAGGTAGGCAATATTTAGGTAGACAATCTCTAGCGCGTACTAGGTAGGCAATATTTAGGTAGACAATCTCTAGCGCGTACTAGGTAGGCAATATTTAGGTAGACAATCTCTAGCGCGTACTAGGTAGGCAATATTTAGGTAGACAATCTCTAGCGCGTACTAGGTAGGCAATATTTAGGTAGACAATCTCTAGCGTGTACTAGGTAGGCAATATTTAGGTAGACAATCTCTAGCGTGTACTAGGTAGGCAATATTTAGGTAGACAATCTCTAGCGTGTACTAGGTAGGCAATATTTAGGTAGACAATCTCTAGCGTGGACTAGGTAGGCAATATTTAGGTAGACAATCTCTAGCGTGGACTAGGTAGGCAATATTTAGGTAGACAATCTCTAGCGTGTACTAGGTAGGCAATATTTAGGTAGACAAGCTCTAGCGTGTACTAGGTAGGCAATATTTAGGTAGACAATCTCTAGCGTGTACTAGGTAGGCAATATTTAGGTAGACAATCTCTAGCGTGTACTAGGTAGGCAATATTTAGGTAGACAATCTCTAGCGTGTACTAGGTAGGCAATATTTAGGTAGACAATCTCTAGCGTGTACTAGGTAGGCAATATTTAGGTAGACAATTGAGGTATTAGAGAAAATAACATTTTTAATTTGTTCCAAAAATATATAAATATAAAAGGTTGCGAAATAATTATTTCAAACACCCTCCCAAGAGAGCTCAAGAGTTCCCCTGTCCTATTTACCGTACCTTAACAAATCGGATCGCATCGTAACGTCTGTTGGAAGCGGGTCATTATTTCATCGTTAGCAAATAAAAACTGTTTAATCGTTAGAGGTACACTACATAAATTGTGAATCGATCATTGTGTAAACCTCGAATGGCCTATTCTTAGTCAACCCAGAACAACATCACTTATTCAGGTTCATGGATTTCATGTTGGCCAGCTGAATAAAGTAAAACCGTCTTTCGCTAATAACCAAGCTTTCTTCCTTTTCCAGAATACTTTTGGCTTTCTTAGTCGTAGTAATAACATTCCAAAATTTCTCTTAATAACAGATCCCTCTCTCAAGAATTGTGTCATCATGAAATATTTTTCCATATAATGTTATCCATAATGTGGATAGGAGAGCGCATGAATCGTTTTTATAAGAAACTCGTTTAGCTTTCAAACGGTCACATAACATTGAATAAATTTTGAACACCTGCTAATATGCTAAAGATCCTCAGTCGAGTACCAATACAGAAGACAGTGAGCGCATTTGGCTGGTTGACGAACTTGTACTTTTGTTTTAGACAAAGCATTTTTTTTTCTGGAACGCATATAAAGGGTGTCCCGTAAATGTCTAGTCATATTGTGGTAGGTGATAGAGGACCAATAAGGGAACAAAAAATGTTATGTGACGATTTTCCAATTTCTCACACATAAGGAAGAAAACGTCGTTTTATTGTTTTTTCGAGACATACGTGGTTTTTAGATGAATAATCATTGTAGCTCCGTCCCAAGTAATTACACTAGAAAGGAAGTGAAACCAATCGAAAGCTGAGTAAATTTTCTATAAGGCTAGTTGGAAGTAAACGTAAAAATGAATGAATTTAAGGATATCTATCTAACCAAAAGGAAGCTATTCCAAATTTCCTGACTTTTTCTTGTTATTTCTTACCAGCGTTACTCTTCAATGGACAGGATCTGAGATTTCCGGGCTTCAGAAAAACTTCCTCATTTAACCAGCTTTCCATTCATGTATCACAACACTGTGTTATTGAAGTATGTGAACAATTTGAAAAAAATCATGGATCTGTAAAAATAAATTTTTTTTTGGCTTCAGTTTATTCGAAAAGCTTAAAAAATATATTTATTTTTATAAATATTTACTTAAATATTAAGTAAATGTTTACTTAAAAGAATAAAAAAAATTATTTCCACAAAAATAAAAAAAAATCCTAAAACAATAGGTAAATAAATAAAATAGGTACACATTTATTTTGAATTTGTTAATTACAGTAACTAATACTGGGTCCAGGAGGTGGCCATTAATGAACCCCAACCACACATTAACTTGAAAAATTATTATTTTTACCTAGATCACGCAATTGAACACAATTTTACAGCCCCAGTTATTAATTTGCCCATAAATATAATAATTGATGGTTTATTGCAGAAATAAAACTTGGTTACATCTTGCTCACCTAATGAGAAAAACTTTTAGCTATAATAAGTGAAATCGCTCGCTACACCATTAGCGCCGGGGTATCTCTTGGTTACAACTTTTACTAAACATCCTTCGTGCAGCAGATGAAAATACTACACCTGCTGCAGGCGGGACTCGAAACCGAAACAAAAGTCCGACTCGCAGGAACTGCCTCATCTTAGCGCGGTTCCGTTTTTATCCCTAGTCTAATTTCGAAAGATTAAAATAGAAGCAGTTATTATTTTGTTGAGAGGAGATCGTTGACCGTTGATGATGCAAGGTAGGGATTGTCCGGGTTCGGTCACTGCTACTTAATATTACATACCCCATATGTGTATGTATGTGGGCATATATATGTACATATGTGTGCGTGTATATGCGTATGTGTGTATGCTTATATATAAATATATATATTATATATGTATATATATATATATATATATATATATATATGTTAGGTATATTTACATAGATATGTGCATATATTAGTGTTAAATATGTCCTACTTGTATTTACAGCCCTGATGAAGGCTTGAAGTTCAAGCTGAAACGTCGGCACAATAAAACCATTTTTACGACAAAATGTAGTTTTATTAAGTAGCAGTGACCGAACCCCGACAGTTATTATTTTGGTTCCACCAGTCTTGAAAGGTAGGATTTACAATCTTACCTGGAAGGGTCGGCAACACTAGAAACCGTCCCGCTAGTTACAAGGTCTTGGAATCTTGGAACTCTATATTTCTAACAATAAATTGTTTTTGTTATTAGACTTAACCAGTTTTATTTTTGAATACATTATCCAACTATAAGCAATTAAAAAATAACAAGGAATAAAAAACAGACAAAAAGAACAGTTCGAATAAGCAAAATCAATTACTTTAAAGCTTTAAGCTCTTATTTCTCCGATTGTCATCGCCTAATCAAAACTTTCATTAGAACCTTTTATGTAGAGCATTTAATAAGCTTTCTAATGGTATTCTTCCGTTTACCAAGATTTTCAACTGTTTTCGAGATATTAATGAAAGTTCCCAAAATTTACATTATTTCTAGCAACAGAAAATTGGTCTCATTTTTCATATCCTCTTTTACACACAAAATTTTCCCAACATAAGAAATTACAAAAATAAAAAGCAATAAAAAACGAAGGGAAAGAGACAAAAATTACAAAAAAGTCCGACTCGCAGGAACTGCGTCATCTTAGCGCGGTTCCAGTTTTTTTTTTTTTTTTTCTTTTTTTTACGGCACATCTACATCTAGGTCATTAGCGCCGACATCCAGGGTGTAGCGAGGAATTTCACCAGCGAGCCGTGGGATGATAAAATTCCTGCCGGAGGTTGGGAATCGAACCCACCATCTCCCGCTTATGAATCCAAGGCGCTAGCCATTAGACCACGGGAGACCCCGGTTCCTGTTCATATCCCTATTCTCATTTGAAAAGCATAGAATAGAAACAGATAATATTTTCCTCGGCCTTTGTTCAAAGGGTTTTATGGCTGGCTATACCTGGGGTCAGGTCCGCAAGACCCTAGAATCCTCTTCTACCGATACTTCATTTCATACGTTTCAATGAATTGGAAAATATCAAATATTTTCACACATTCCTGTGTTCTTTTACTATAGTAATAATTCAACAGATAAAATCAATTAAAAAATAAAATAAAAAAACCAACAGCATAAAGGCAATTGAAAATATTCAAAAGACGTCAACGAATCTTTTTCTCTTGGCAAGCTATATTTCTAACAATGAATTGTTTTTCTTATTTTGCCTAATCTGTTTGATTGTAAAATACATTATCCAAATATAAGCAATTAAAAAATAACAAGGAATAAAAACAGACAAAAAGAACAGTTCGAATAAGCAAAATCCATTACTTTAATGTTTTAAGCACTTATTTCTCCGATTGACATCACCTAATCAAAACTTTCATCAGAACCTTTTTTGTACCAAATTCTTAACCTTTTTCGAGATATTAAGGAAAATATACAAAGTTACCAAAACTTTTTATGTCTGTTAATAAAATATTTTATTCTAACCCTTCCTTAACTCCAAACGTAACCTAAATTTCAACATATTAGTTTTAATGAAAGTAGAACATGCAGAAAATGTTTCAACTGAATCCCATGATTCTAAGTACCCAAACCAAAAACGGTATTCAAAAACTATTTTTCCAATTTTCTCGAAAACGGTTAAAGCTATCGCCTTGAAAATGGTTTCATTCGTTTTCCTAGCCCAAGAAGCCTATACAAAGAGTACTTAAGAGCTTATGAACTCAAAAACGTAAGTGTTACGATTTTTTCTGCGCGAATTTCGCCCCAAACTCCATCTTCCAGTGGGCGGATTTTGCTGGTTAACGAACTTGACCTTTCATATTGGACGACTGATTTTTGTACCAAATTTCATCAAAATCGGACCATTCGTCTTTGAGCTAGAGAGCGAAGAGACAAATATATATATATATATATATATATATATATATATATATATAAATATATACATATATATATATATACAAATTTGAACCACCGTTATTTTCGGTCTCTAGGGGTTCTGAAACGCGAAATTTTCTTGTCGGCACTTCCGGATTGTTTCATTGTATCAACCTTATAAGCGGGGTTCCTCCCTATGGGGGAGGAAGGAACCGCGCTAAAAGAACGACAAAAACCCGTTCATAAGAACAAAACAGACGTATTTGAAGTTTTAAGCACTTATTTCTCCGATTGACATAACCTAATCAAAAATAGTTTTAGAATCTTTTTTGTAGAGAATTTAGTAAGCTTTCAAATAGTTTCTATCCACTTACCACGATTTCCCAACCGTGTTCGAGATATTAATGAATGTATACGAAGTTCCCAAAACTTTTCATGTCTGTTCATAAAATATTTTATTCTAACCCTTCCTTAACTCCAAACGTAACAAAACTTTCAACATATTAGTTTTAATGAAAGTAGAACATGCAGATAATGTTTCAACTGAATCCCGTAATTCTAAGTACCCAAACCAAAAACGGTATTCAAAAACTATTTTTCCAATTTTCTCGAAAACGGTTAAAGCTATCGCCTTGAAAATGATTTCATTCGTTTTCCTAGCCCAAGAAGCGTATAAAAAGAGTACTTACAAGCTTACGAACTCAAAAACGTAAGCTTTACGATTTTTTCTGCGCGAATTTCGCCCCAAACGCCATCTTCCAGTGGGCGGATTTTGCTGGTTAACGAACTTGACCTTTCAAATTGGACGACGGATTTTTGTACCAAATTTCATCAAAATCGGACCATCAGGGAAGCCAGAAATGAGCGAACAGACAAATATATATATATATATATATATATATATATATATATATATATATATATATATATATAAATAAATATATACATATATATATATATATATATATATATATATATACAAATTTGAACCACCGTTATTTTCGGTCTCTAGGGGTTCTGAAACGCGAAATTTTCTTGTCGGCACTTCCGGATTGTTTCATTGTATCAACCTTATAAGCGGGGTTCCTCCCTATGGGGGAGGGAGGAACCGCGCTAAAAATAAGAATCTGAGGCATTTTAGTTGCATCTGAGCAGTACTCAAGAATATAAAAATACCAGAAAAATGTTTTTTATTTTATATTTATTATTAGTCCCGCATCAATATGGTGTGATCTGAACAACTTTCTGACGACTGTGATTGGTTACGCAACTCGTGTTTATGTAATTAATTACTTGCTTCATCGGGAACTGGGAGTTGATCCTCTCGGATTTCATATAGAAGAATTGACCGGCAGATACCACGACAAACTGGATTTCTCTACTGGTGCCAAGAATTAACATCTAGGAAAACCTACAGCCCGACGCCTCAAGCCGAGGCTGTACCAAGACATTTTATTTTAATTCTTTTTTTTTGTCTTTGTAAATAAATATTTCTTTATTTTCCATTTGTGTAAAAAACTAATTGTTTTGGTCCAAAATAAAAATGATATTTGTTTGTTTGTTTGTAATTAATTATAGTGATAGGTAAGGTTTCCCTTCTACCTGATCAGGTAGCTGTTAGGTATTCAATTTGTAAGAGATATTTCCTCCAATGTGTTTGCCTGTGTTGGACTGTACATGGACTTTCTACGCCGAACATCGATCAGCTGTAATTACATCAACACCAGCTGTTCTTTAAGGGTTCCTATAATTCCAAGTACCAGTCTAGTTCCCACTTCTAACATTATCTCTGCATTAGCTGATTGCTTTCAACCGGAAATATATTGTTGTAGAGTCGATTGTCAAATAAAAGCATCTTCACAGCAATTCCCACTTGTTAAACTAAACCGCGAGAATCCTAAGATGATGAGTTATAATTCCATCGCAACAACTATTGTAGCATTTTATAAAAAAAAGTCAAACTTGCAGGAACTACGTCATCTTAGCGTGTGTCTGTAACTATCCCTAGTGTCATTAGGAAAATTTTGAATGGAAACATTAATATTTAGTCATCTGTCGTGTAAAATTACTAGTAAACACATCGCACTAGTATTTCTAAATAGACACTACTAAAAAGAAAAATCAACCAAAAATGTTTCTTTCTTCGTTATGTAGGAGGAATAGGATTAAGACAGGAAGAGTGACACAAATGCCCTTTGGCGTACAAGCTCTGAAGCTACGTACATACAGTTTTGATGATTGATAAAGACATATTTACCAATGTTTTCCACAGTAATAACTGAAAAGCTGCGATTTTTGTGTTGTGCCACTATAGAAATACTAGTCCGAGTTTTTCAAAATGTAAAATAAAAGCTGGAAGCAAAGCAAGATCTTCGGTACTACAGCAGAAACACTGACTGTATTCTTAGGGGAAATTACTCCATTTAGGGACAGTGTGGGATATTATTAAGGGAGAAAAAAAAAATGTGGTTGCTCTAGTGAGCTCGGATATAGGCAAAATATTATGAAATATGGGTACAACCCAAACATATTGTGAAAATAATAATAATTAGCCTCATCTTCAGGGCATCCAACCCCTTGAAAGGTGAGAAGAAAGGAAACAGGGTTTAGGAAGAGAATTCGCCGGGTAGATCCGATATGGGCCGGCTATAGGAATAATATGCCACGAACAACTTATAACGCCAAGGGAAGCGGAAAATAAACCATTAAAAGCTACTGGCATACATGCACATTACAAGAGTTGCTTGCGCACGGGCCGGCTATAGGAATAAGAATGGCGGACCAGGCTCTCAAGTCTAAGCACGAGGACCAGTGGTACCTAAATCACATACTCGCATAATTATGCTATTCGTATAATAAGTGTTGCGAAACATAAAAATATTTGAATGCCTCTCACAATTGATTGTAATTCTAACAATAATTAAACTTAATAATAATGAAACCTAACAATAATTAATTTCAATTATGATTAAATGCCCTCAAAAATAACGCAGAGACAGATTTCTGCAAATGGTATCTGCGATGAAAAATCGCATGATAACCGCATTTGTAGGATATCTAATATACTTTCGAATAGAACCTTTACATGTACTACGATTTCCCAGCCGCTTCGATATATATATATATATATATATATATATATATATAAAATATCTGGAAATCACAAGAAAAATCTAGATTTTTTTTCTAAATTCCTGGATATCGGTTATAGATATGGTCTTGAAAATGGTTTCATACGATTATTCAAATACTATGAGAAATCGAAGTAACGGAAAGTGGTAATCGTTACGATTTTTATCATCTGAAAACCCATGTCCCGGTGAACGAATTCTGCTACTGAACGAACCTGAATTTTCAAATCACACAAAGTATTTTGTAAAAAATGTTATAAAAATCAGTCCATTTTTGAGAGAGTGAACAGACAAATAAGTATGTGTATATATATACATATATATATATATATATATATATATATATATATATATATATATATTCAAATGTGAACCGTCGTCACTGCCATCTGTGCGAGTACTGTGGACGAGCGCTTTCGACGTAAGTACGTCATTATCAAGCCACTGTTAATGTGTAGTGCCTGGATAATGACGTAATAACGTCGAAAGCACTCGTCCACAGTACTCTCACCGATGTCAGTGACGACGGTCTTCACCGACAGGTATGACAATAATATTTTGTGTAACTAGTACATTGTAGACATGATTGACTCGTAACACCAAATAGACGATCTTTATACATTGCTAGATGTTACCATTTTGATTTAAACAAAACATTTTAGCCCCCATTTTCAGAAATATTAAAAATACAAAAATGAAAGCCCCCTATTACAACCAAGAAGATCCTTCCCACGTGGATATATTTAAATGTTTCCCCAAAAACCACGGGCCGCCTCATGTTTAAATCATCTATAAATTGATACAGGGAGATTTTATCCTTTCCAACCTCATTCATATTAACCAAATAATACTCGAACGTGATTCTGATTTAAAATACACTCGAAAAACATTATTTATTCTTTATAAAATGCCACAAACATAGGGAGAAGAGATAAAATAGAAACTTATGTGAATTATTTTAAAAAACATTAAGTTGTATTGTTCTATATAAATATAGTATATATTAATACAAAACTCATCCTTTACTCAAATCTTAGAATTATCGTTAAAGTCGTAAGGTTAAAAATTAAAGCCTCACTAAATAGTGCCTACAACTTTATTTCATCCCTACATGTTTCGCACAAAATTGGTGCCTCTTCAAGGGAACATAATAGAAATATAAATCTTACATCCTCAGCTTGAGGAGGAGAACCTTCCACAAGTAGGGTCAGGTCTAGACCTCTCTCTTTGACCTTACGAAAATTCAAAAGAATATAATAGTGTTTTATATATATATATATATATATATATATATATATATCATTGAGTCTCAAAATAATTCACATTAGTTTCTATTTTATCTCTTCTCACTATGTTTGTGGCATTGTATAAAGAATAAACACACACACACACATATATATATATATATATATATATATATATATATATATATATATATATATATATATATATACTATATTAAAAAAAAATCAGTCCCGTAACAGGCCACAAGGGCCCAGAGGGGCAGATACTGTAGAGATATCTGATTCTTGACCATACGGCACACTAGGGAGATAGTGTGGTCAATACTATGCTCCGGCCGCCTGATTTTCCCCTTGGCTGCTTAGTCATTAGCACCCTGCTGCTACAGTCATTAGCACCCAAGGTACCCATTATTAATTAAATTAATTAAAGGCTGGGTGAGCCTAGGGACGATCTGGGACTCCAAATCCAACCCTCGAACGGCAGCACTAGAAGAAGAAATCTTTAGTGCGCGCTCGGGTTTTGAACCTGGTCCTCCAGTTCATTAGTCGAGTGCTCTACCATTGAGCTAACCTCGCCCCTAATATATTATATATATATATATATATATATATATATATATATATATATATATATATATATATACATATATATATATATATATAAACACACTAATGACCCAGAAGATGTGTGAACAATTTAATTTAAAAAAAAAAGTCCGTCACGCAGGAGCTACATAACAAAGCACTTTCCTCAGAATTGGGTAGTGTCGAGTGCATTCCTGAATAATTTGCTGAAAATAACCTAGATAATTACAATAAAAACATTAATAGTTGTGCTCTTTTGCTTTTATGAGCAGCTGTTTCAATTATTAATTTTGTAATTAATTGTTTTCCTGAGTTTTGTGTATGCGGGGTACTACACTACGTACTAAATACACAAAGCTTAACATATTCATCTATTGATCTTGATGAGTTTCGCGAACCAACGTTTGGCGGAAGAATTCAATTCAAACATAGTACAAAGTAACACCCCCCCCCCTTCCAATAGACCGATTTAGTTCATTTTCACAACACTTCTTTCTTATTAGATAGCCAGGACGTATAAAGAGTTTCATAACAATACAACAGAAGTTACGACCGGTATAAGGAAATTAGTAATTTCTGTCCGGAGTAAACCCTCTCTTCTAGTCAACCGATTTAGTTTATTTTTACACCAATTTTTTCTCTTCAGTTAAGCACAACGAATACCGAGTTTCGTTGATATATAACAAAAATTACGACTCGTATTGGCAAATAACTACTTTGTGTCCAGAGTAACCCCCCCCCCTCCGGATGGACCGATTTTGTTGGTTAACGAACTTGATCAATCGTTTGATGGGGGAATACTACATGCCAAGTTTCGTGGCGAAAAAACAAAAACTCTGGCCTGTATCGTGTTAACGGACACATATATAAGTATAGATATACATATATATATATATATATATATATATATATATATATATATATATATATAAATTTTAACTGGGGTCATTTTTGGTGTCTACTAGGTAGGATCGATAAAGATTCGAAGACATTTTTCAAAAATTCCGTCATGAGTGCAACCTCAATAGCTACTTTCCTTCGGAGGAAAGTGATAAAAATCTCTTTTTATTTTTAAACAATTTTTATGTTTTAGTAAAAATGTCATGTTATATACATTTTTTTAAATTAATATTTTCGGCAATAATACATGATATTTAGGGTAACCCAGAAGCCATTTCCCCTTTGTATGAAGGTGCTCGTAAAATATTGCATGAGATTGCAGAGAAATCGTGGTGACTTTGTGTGTTGTCTGATTCTTCCTTACATCTTCTTCTCTCTGTATTATTATTAATAATTTTAACTCTTTTATTATTCTCATACAAGACAATAGAATAAATCTAAAAAAAAAAAAAAAAAAATGTCTTTTTAAAATACATATATCAGTAACAAAATAATAGTATTATGTAAACATCAAGTGGTTTATTAGTTTTACTTTGTCAAACGTTGAGACTTCAATATGAAATAAACTAACAGCACATAAAGTATTATATTACTTCATGGTAATAGGAAAATAAAGTATTAACGACATATATATAAAAAAAAAATTACAATATTAACTTCCAACGTTTTTGAATGAATTTTCATCAGGTATTTGAAGAGCATGGGCCAATCTAAACTGGAAATTGATTTTTCTGCTCGAAAGCCATAATTATTCATAAGTAAGGCTTTTGAATTCCGTTATTCAATTGTGTCCTTATCTGTATTCATTATTTCGTACATAATTGAAATGAAAATATGACGGATTGAATTTCTGCCTCGTAATAAAGGTTTCCGGTAATAAAAGCGGCTTTAGCGATTGACGTCAGCAGCTCGCCGCCATTGTATAGAATAACAGGCTAGAGAAGAGAGAGGTTCTATAGAGGATATCACTGCCCAACTCCGAGTCCAGGGAATAAATAGGAAGGGAGTGTTGAGGTGTGACGTCATCACTGAGCAGCGAGGTAGGGGGTGTTTACACATCCACTGTTTATTTTTGTAACCTCTATGGTGGATCTACCTCTTAGCGCCTTAACCAAGGCAAACTCTTCTCCATTCTTTCTTTGTTCAGCACTTACCTCGTGGCTGCCTTTTTAATGACAACTAAGTCACTGCTCGCCGACGCCACGTGCTTAAATATTAAACTTTTAATCATTGCATAAATAAACCGACTTTTAGTTTCATTTGGCTAATAATTGCGATTGAAATTTCATTAGATAATGAAAGTATCATATTTTTTCGGAGGCATATGCTTTCCAGGATGCCTTACCATGGAGATAAATTACCTCATTATACAGAAAATAAAATTATTGCAATGTGTAAATTCGATCGTAGCTTTTTGAAAAAGGATACAATCAGTTTCCTGTTGTGGTGCGGAAAATCTTATATTACTTCTCTTTGGAGTTTTAAATTTCATATGTTTCACAAATTATCAAAACACATCAGTGAATAGTTTTATTCCTTTACTAATGCCTCTAGGGATATGAACGGTAACGCGCTAAGATGACGCAGTTTCTGAGAGTCGGATTTTTTTTTTTTTTTTTTTTTTCTTGTTTCAATAGTGATTTTCGACTTTGCGTCAATTAATACTATTTATCGTTGATTCACTCTTAATTAACCTATTACGTTCTCTTCTATCCAACAATTTATACTTATTATAGAAGCCTTATACGTCAAAAGTGTTCATAAATCAAGTTATCAACTTACAGCTTTTACAAAAAAGGAAATATTGGATAAATGAGGTAATTATTCTGTGATATACATAATATTTATAAACATGTGTAATACTCATAATACGTATAAACTTGTGTGTTGCTTATATAATAAAAAAAGTCCGTCACGCAGGAGCTGCATAACTAAGCACTTTCCTCAGAATTGGGTAGTGTCGAGTGCATTCCTGAATAATTTGCTGAAAATAACCTATATAGATTATTACAATAAAAACATTAATAGTTGTGCTCTTTTGCTTTTATGAGCAGCTGTTTCAATTATTAATTTTGTAATTAATTTCCTTCCAGAGTTTTGTGTATGCGTGGTTCTACACTACGTAATAAATATACAAAGCTTCACATATTCATCTATTGATCTTGATGAGTTTCGCAAACCTACGTTTGGCGGGAGAATTCAATTCAAACATAGTACAAAGTAACACCCCCCCCCCCCTTCCAATAGACCGATTTAGTTTATTTTCATGTCAGTTCTTTCTTATTAGATACCCAGGACGTATACAGAGTTTCGTTACAATACAACAGTTATTACGACCGATATAAGGAAATTAGTAATTTCTGTCCGGAGTAAACCCCCCCTTCTAGTCAACCGATTTAGTTTATTTTTACCACAAATTTTTCTCTTTAGTTGAAATGGCGAGTTTCGTTGAAATATAACAATATATAACAAATACAACAACTACTACTTTGTCTCCTGAATAAACCCCCCTTTCGGTTGGACCGATTTTGTTGGTTAACGAACTCGTTCAATCGTTTGATGGGGGAATACTACATACCAAGTTTCGTGGCGAAAAAACAAAAACTCTCGCCTGTATCGTGTTAACGGACACATATATAACTATATACCTATACATGCATATATATATATATATATATATATATATATATATATATATATATAAATTTTAACTGGGGTCATTTTCGGTGTCTACTAGGTAGGATCTATAAAGATTCGAAGACATTTTTCAAAAATTCCATCATGAATGCAGACTCCACGTTTTAAAATCTTTGTCCCTCTCCACCAGAAGCCATATCCAACTCTGATATACCTGTAATATTGCCATGAGACCAATGGGATATGAGGAAAATAAATAAGGGAGAGAAAGATATAAATGTACAACACAAAAAGGCAGAGCTGGTTTCCTCTTCTGTCGGAATTCCGTTTTATTCGGCACAGTCCTTACAGATTGTCCGTTTTCCCAGAAGGCTATTTGGACGAGATAAATACTCTGAATTGTGAGGAAAGTCTGAAAGGACTTCAATATCCAGCCATGGAGTACAGTTGGTGATCGGCAGGTAAAGGAATGGAATTTCTGCTCACTCGTTCAGGATTGATCCTATTTCTAGGATACCGAGAACGGTCTTTCATACCGGAACGGTGTTGATGAATACACCGTTTCCCGTTGATCGCCGAAGTTAAGGAATTTTGGGTGTGTCCAATACTTGAATTGGTCAAAGCCAGGGAAAATCATGTGTTGTTGACATGGGTGAATGGAGACAACCTATAGATGACTGTAAAAAAATATATATATATATATATATATATATATATATATATATATATATAAAATAAATTATATCCAGAACTGACCATTGGTGAGAAACATTTTGTTTATTACTATAACGCAAGTCATTACAAAATCACAACAGTCATAGACTGTTATCATCATGGAGTTATAAAAGCAGGGGAGGGGACGTTTTAATAAAAACCCAATATTGGTTGGCAACATCTCTCAAAAAGTTTTACTTTGTTTTAATGGTTTACGATTATAATAATTTTAATTGAGAATAACTATTGAGTGCACAATTCCTACCTGTTCGGCGTTTGGTTTTTCCAATTGTACAAGAGCACATTTTTCTCCATTATTATTATTTTATTCTATACTAGCTGTTACCCGGCGTGCCTTGCTGCGCCTACTTTCTGAATCTTGAAATGCCAAAATAAATTTGAAACCAAATAACTAATATTAAAATCTAATAACACAAATCTGTAACTGTTCGGGTTCACAGTTTCGAACCCGTGACCTCCGAACTGTGAGGCATAGACGATTTTGACCTATCCTATGATACTCGCAGGATCGAGACTCACCTGTGAGCCATGTTTGATCAAAAATGGGCAAAAGTTGTGGATTTGTATAAGAAAGAGACAGACAAACCGCTGATTGACGATTTTGACCTAGCCTACTAGACTGCCCGGATTATGACCTACCTGTGTGCCAAGTTTGGTGAGGATTTGAATGTGGAACAAACAGATAAACAGGCAGACTCGTGATTTTAATATGTATATAGATTATTCTCATTTGATAAACATATATTTATATGTTGTATTATTCATACATTTTAATATAGAACAGTAGTAGTTTCATAATATATAATTTTTGATGAAAAATAGTATTAACTTTTTCTGCTTTTAGGTTAAAGACATATTTTACATATTATCAAGTACTCAAATCGACTTATTTAGGTCAATTCGTAATAATGATTGCGCGATTGTCGAATGTGAATTGATTCGAATTGAAATGAAATACGAATTTCGAAGATAATTGTAAATAATCGTGAAATCTATCCACATCGAAGATCGATCTCATGAGCCTAGAAGATCGAACTGAATGCGCATATCTTTCTTGAGGATCGATCTTTTCATTTAGATTTGAATCGATTCAAAAGATTAATGTGTCGCCCATCATGCATTATTTACTCGGTTAGTGCAACAATCAAACATATGTTTTGATTGTTTCCAAATGAAACCTGCCACATCTAGTGGAGATATCCATTCGAATACGAGAGAAATTAATTGCATAATTCTTCAAGAAATTAATTCCATGGATCTCGTTTTCTAATCGTACGAACACTGACAGAAAAACATAAAAACGAAATGATTTGTTTCCCTCCGTCCACCAGTCAGTCGTCCGTGCAAGTCTCTGAACCTCAGTGCAAGTAGGTTTCATTGTTTTCAAAACATGTTTATTTTTTTCATCATCTTTTATGCCGAGAAGACAAATCGCTCAAACATGCATGTAGTTTCTTAGTATAATTGTGTGGAACTCAACTGAGTTTATTACTTTTCAGCTCTGTTTCCTGACTTTGCAAAGAATTCAATAAATAAATAAATGAGTGACAGCTGAAATTCAGCAAGTATTAAAGGTAGAATTCGTGCTCCATCATTCGAAATAATTCGTTTATGTAGGGATGATTAAATTCCGTTATCAACACACCTTCATTAAGTTCAATTTCACCGTATTTCAGTTAACCTTGTTGTCAGGAGCAGGGAATTCAGTTATTACTTCTCAAAATGAATGTTGGATTACTGAAAGAAGTATTTAAGATAAACTGGTTGTATAATATTCACCAGCGTCGGGATTCTATTGACTTCTGCCAGTCATACAAATTGTATTAATTTTCAATTTTGATTTATTACTACCTAAAAAATTTCAATTAAACAACTCTTTTTGACCAGGGCAACTTGTATTATGGATCAAGAAATGTCCAAAAACAAATGTTTCAATGTAAGCGATGACTCCGTTCATAGTTGCTTAATTTGTTAAATTTTTTAACTTTTTTTTTTTTTTTTTGCTGCCCGCGACAACATGACTAACGCTTTTTTGCGTTCCCTTAAAAAAAAAAGGCTGACTATTACTGGATTAAAGCAATTACCTTAAAGAGACAACTTACCCAGTGTATTTCCTTACCAGTGTTCAGTGCCGAGTCTTTTTGATTTCATTACAGCATAATAAAATTGAAAGAAAATAAGAATTACATCGGAAAAATAATTAATAAACCAAATTAAATCTCATGAAGCCAATTGATGACTTATACATAGGCCGGAAGTTTATCATCATTTTAAGGAGAATAAATCGTATGCAGAAATTAAAAAAAAAAATTGTCCTTGGAATGATAAGAAAGATGTCATATGGTCAGCCATCAGTTGTACATGACGTTGTTTTTTCATCTTTCATGTATACACTCAGTCAAAAAAGTTTCCATACACCCAAAAATAATGGAATATATGCAAATAAAGCAATTCAAGAAATGTGCAATAGTATTATTTGTATAGCATTTTGTATGTTTAACAAATATAAGTGCAATTATTGCAATAATAAGAAAAAAAAATTAAATTTATCATAATTTAAAAAATGTATGTCAAATAAGTTTCCATACACTATAAACATTAATCCTATTTGATGTACTGTGACCCTCCTTTAAGTCTTAGGTGTATAAATCTTATCTCTTCCCTTACTTCTTTGTCCAGTATTAGGTTTACTTGTACCTGTGAGAGACTGATTTTTTTTTTTATAATGCGTGTTTCTCGTGATATAAGAGCGAATAGTTCGCTGCCATAATCAGGGCTTGTCTCGTCGAAAAATTGCTCATTATTAAATAAATCACATGCAACAGCACAATATGTGCTTAACGTGCTTAGGGGTTTAAAATCTCTGGAGGATAGACCACGGACGGGAACTCCAAGGAAATTGGAGTCACCATAGGAGGTTCATCCTTGTTCAAATTAATAAAGATCCTTACACATCATAGGGCCACTGAACTAAATAGGGACTACGGGATTCAAGTCGACCCTCAGGTGTCGGATTGCCAGAAGAAAGCCCTTCATAAGTAAGGTTAAACAGAAGAAGCTGCTACAGTTTTCCAAGGTATTCATAAATAAACCTGACAGTTTCTCGAAGAAGGTGATATTTATTGATGAGTCAAAATTTAAAATTTTTGGGTCAGATGGAAGGTCAAAACTGTGGAGAAAACCAAAGGAAGCATTCAAGAGCAATAATGTAAAACCAACATTAAAACACGGAGGTGGAAGTGTCATGGTGTGGGGGTGTGTTAGTTCATCCGGTGTTGGAAATTTAGTGTTTGTTGATGGAATTATGGACCAAAATGTTTATTTGGATATTCTAAGGGGCAATTTAAAAAAATTGGCTGAAAAACTCAGACTTGGGCAAAGATACTTTTTCCAATAAGACAATGACTCCAAACTCACAGCTAAAAAAGTAAAGGAATGGTTGCTCTATAATGTTCCAAATCAATTAAAAACACCTCCACATTCACCTGACCTGAACCCCATTGAACACCTGTGATGAACTTGGTCGAAGAGTGAAAAATCAGAACATCCAAACGAAATAAGAGCTGAAAACTGCACTTTAGACAGAAAAAAATGAAATTAATAATCTAGTAACAAAACAACTGGTTTTGGAGTATGAAGCCCAGACTACTTGAAATCCTAAAACGAAAAGGAGGACCTACAAGTTATTAAAAAAAAAAATTATGGAAATTTAATCATGCTTTGTTTGTAATGTATGGAAACTTTTTTGACATACTTTTTTAAAATTATGATAAATTTAATATTTACTAACTTATTATTGCTTTAAATGAACTTATATCTGTTAAACATAAAAAATGCTATACAAATAATTTGATAGCACATTTCTTGAATTCCTTTATTTGCATACCTATATCAAATTATAATTGGGTATATGGAAACTTTTTTGACTGAGTGTATATATATATATATATATATATATATATATATATATATATATATATATTTGAGTGCCGCAAGAAGTGTTTAAAGCTCACTTGTAGCGACACACGCTAGATATAGCAGTAAAGGTGTTAAAATTTTGCTGATGGTTTAATCAATTGATAACTGCAATGCGGGAAGTTCGATCTATTTTCTTAAATATCTCGAAAACGGTTGGGGAATTGTGGTAAGTGAAAAGGATAAATTTGAAAGCTCACTACATTCTATGTATGAAATAATTTTCGATGTTAAATGTTATTGGATTAGAAATTTAAATTATTCAAAAAATATAAAACAAATCTCTTCCAAGCTTTCCAAATGACGCTAGGAATAAGCACGTTCTGGAAAAGATGACCCAGTTCTTGCGATACGGGTTTTCATTTTTATGATTTGGAAAACTTGAAATTGAAAAAGTCAATCTTTTTATTGTATTTTGTAAGGGAATGTAACATCGATAAAGAAATATCTCAAACTCACTTATTCCAAAAGTAATAAAAATTATTATTATTATCCCTATTATACCTGAAAGCTTTGAATTGATATAGTTATTTTTTTTATTTGATATTTTGTGGATAATTTAAACGTCAACGCTACGATTTGAATTGAGGTAATTACACCGATTTTACATAGGCATTTGCATCGTTCTTTATTTATTTTATTTTAGTTTATATGTTAGAGTTACAAGAAAATAAGCTAATTATTGAGAATAAAAATAATGTGATCCTGAGAAGAGTATATTCACATTATGAGATCAATACTTAGTAATTATTTCATGAGATCGGAATAATGTAAATAACACCGCTTGTTTTGAACCATACCATTAAGAGCAAGATCAACACGATAAAGAAGCCACTTTTAAATATAACATAGAATTCGGACAAGTAATTACAAACGACTTAAACACATAACACAAAATTGGGCTAAGATACTGGTTGCGGACAGAGCAGCAATGTAATGTTGCCCTGACGATAATACACGTACTGACAGACTGCATAAAATGTTGCCCTGACGATAATACACATACTGACAGACTGCATAAAATGTTGCCCTGACGATAATACACATACTGACAGACTGCATAAAATGTTGCCCTGACGATAATACACATACTGACAGACTGCATAAAATGTTGCCCTGACGATAATACACATACTGACAGACTGCATAAAATGTTGCCCTGACGATAATACACATACTGACAGACTGCATAAAATGTTGCCCTGACGATAATACACATACTGACAGACTGCATAAAATGTTGCCCTGGCGATAATACACATACTGACAGACTGCATAAAATGTTGCCCTGACGATAATACACATACTGCCAGACTGCATAAAATGTTGCCCTGACGATAATACACATACTGATAGACTGCATAAAACGATTTACTCATGTCGAAAGACATACTCACATTACTCAAAGAATGTAGCCCTCACATCTACACTATTTTACATCATTTAAAGAACACTAATTTATACGCGAGAATGTTGCCAATTTTCCTTCCGTTTTTTGTGCTTTCAATTTTAACTCTTAATTTTAATAATCTGATTTTATTAGACTAACGAATTTATTTTCATTAATATAAAAGTGAATTTTATTTTATATGTAAGAATATATATTTTATTAAAATGAAAACGGTAAATGAATCGTTATCAGCATGTAAATGAATCATCTATTTTATAATGTGTATTAGGGCTCACCGGCATATATGCGAAGCCCTTAAAATAAATAAATAATAGAATGGAGATAGTGAGCCGTTGCTGTGATAACATAAGAAATTACAAAAATAAAAAGCAATAAAAAACGAAGGGAAAGAGACAAAAATTACAAAAAGAACGATAAAAACCCGTTCATAAGAACAAAACGTATTTGAAGTTTTAAGCACTTATTTCTCCGATTGACATAACCTAATCAAAAATAGTTTTAGAATCTTTTTTGTAGAAAATTTAGTAAGCTTTCAAATAGTTTCTATCCACTTACCACGATTTCCCAACTGTGTTCGAGATATTAATGAAAGTACACGAAGAAACTTTTCATGTCTGTTCATAAAATATTTTATTCTAACCCTTCTTTAACTCCAAACGTAACAAAACTTTCAACATATTAGTTTTAATGAAAGTAGAACATGCAGATAATGTTTCAACTGAATCCCGTAATTCTAAGTACCCAAACGAAAAACGCTATTCAAAAACTATTTTTCCAATTTTCTCGAAAACGGTTAAAGCTATCGCCTTGAAAATGGTTCCATTCGTTTTCCTAACCCAAGAAGCCTATAAAAAGAGTTCTTACAAGCTTATGAACTCAAAAACGTAAGCGTTACGATTTTTTTGCGCGAATTTCGCCCCAAATGCCATCTTCCAGTGGGCAGATTTTGCTGGTTAACGAACTTGACCTTTCAAATTGGACGACGGATTTTTGTACCAAATTTCATCAAAATCGGACCATCAGAGAAGCCAGAAATGCGCGAACAGACAAATATATATATATATATATATATATATATATATATATATATATATATATATATATATATATATATACAAATTTGAACTACCATCATTTTCGGTTTCCAGGGGTTCTGAAACGCAAAATTTTCTAGTCGGCACTTCTGGATTGCGTCATGAGATCAACCTTATGAGCGGGGTTCCTCCCTATGGGGGAGGGAGGAACCGCGCTAAAACGTCAGATCTTTAGGCAGAAATCTATATTGGGCGTTTCGGCTACACTTTGGTTGCCATCTTCAGCACTAAAAATGCCTATGGGGAGGGAGGAAGACCAAGAAGACTGTTAGGTGGCCATGGTTAAATGTTGAAATAAATAAAAGAGAATGATACTTTTCATCATTAGCTGATGTCTTTTATAATTATATTAAAACAGTGAAAGATAATTTCCTCTATTTTTTTTCGTATAGTAGCATATTTAGCTGAGTATAGTAGCATATTTAGCTGAGTATAGTTTTATCTTACGTGTTTGTCTGTTTTAGTGTATTTACATATATATCGCTTCATTTATCTAGGCGCACGGTAGTGCGCCAGGCCAAGTTCCGGCCTAAGCATACTGTGTGTATATTACAGGCGGTCTTAGAGCCGATTTTTACCCTCTCATAACTTTCAACCAGGTGAAGATAAATTTATGAAATTTTACACAGGTATTAAACTACTGGATGTGAGTAAAACTGGAAATTTTCATAATTCTACATCGAATAGTTTCTGAGATATAAGCGATCGAAAATCGGGATTTATAGGACTCACTCACTCACTCACTCACTCACTCACTCACTGACTCATCAAAATTATTAGGCACTTCCCATGATGCTAGAGACTTGAAATTTTGCATGAAGATAGATATGAAGGTGTTATTAAAGGAAAAAATTGGAAAATCGCGAAAAGTTGTGTTTGACTCCGCTTCCGGGGCGGGGGCGTGCCAGTTTTGTACTTCCATCGGAAACCCGTCATTCCGTCCGAAACCCATGATGTGGAGTATCAAATGAATTGTCTCGGTATGAAGAACCTATATTTGATGTTTTAAGAAACAAATAGAGACGCATACAGGCTCGGTAAAAATCTTATACCAGCTGTCTGTCTGTATGTTTGTTCCTCTTACAAATCCGTACCGTTTGACCGATTTTGACCAAACTTGGGACACAGATGGGTCTTGATACGGGGAGAATCATAGGCTAGGAAAAATTGTCTATCAGCTGTCTGTTTGTCTGTTTGTTCCTTATACAAATACACACCGTTTGACCGGTTTTGACAAAATTTGACACACATGTCGGTCTTTATCCGGGTAGTGCCATAGGCTAGTCAAAATCGTCTATCAGCTGTCTGTCTGCATGTTTGTTCCGTACACAAATTCACACCATTTGACCGATTTTGACCAAACTTGGCACACAGGTAGGCCTTGGTCCGGGGAATGCACTAGGCTAGGTAAAAAAGGTCTTTCAGCTGTCTGTCTGTATGTTTGTTCGTTATACCAATTCACACCGTTTGGCCTATTTTGACCAAACTTGGCTCGCAGGTAGGTCTTGATACGGGAGTGTCATATTACCTATGACGTTTTCTACTTTTTGTTCCATCGAAATGCCATCATTCCTTCTGAAACCCATCATGTGGGGTATCAAATGAATCGTCTTGGTAAGGAGAACCTATATTTGATGTTTTAAAAAACATTTCGACGCATCTTAAAAACAGTTCTGACTTCTTTCTTAAATGTAGTAAATAAAGTCGTAGGGGTTCATTGCATAATATACTTCAAAACAGATACTAAGTTTTTCAAAGTCGAGTCATTTTTGTTCTTATATTTTTCTTGAAGGCCTTCTACACTTTCCCTATTGTGATCTTTATCCTCGGGATAAGGTTCCTGTGTTTTACAGTGTAACAGTTTAGTTAAGAGAGCAATCAATTTGTCCTCTAAAGTAATGTCATTTGGAAGAGCTTCTAACTTTTCTAGTCTAGTGATTAGATGTATGTAGGTTGATTATTGGTATCAAATATCAAGCAGTATGGAGAACCTTATGCAGAATCCAAAGACCCTGGTTTTATATGAAGTACAAAAGCCAGTAGGTATGCGGCAACTAAATTCTATTTAATACTTAGAAAAAAGCAATGAGATCCCCAAAAAAACATAAATGTGAAATAGAGGCCAAGTTCCTGCCACCACAAAGAAACACTCCCTTCCTCAAAAATATCCCCTCCTAAAACCCCCCAAAAACGCCTTACCATTCTACACTCCAAAAAAGTAGTATGGGTTGGTGTATTAATTCAACCAAAAATATTTGCCAATACAAGAGATGATACAAGAAAGAAATGGCCAAGTTCATTACTTGGAAGACCTCATAGTTACTTACTAAGAACAGTAAAGACACTTCAACTGACCTTTAAAAACAATAATAAAAATACTTATATCCAGTTACTAAAATATCACTTTCCTCAACCAGGTATATTCTTAAACTTGGCAATGTTTTTTTTGTGCCGAAATTATCTTTAGATAAAAACTAAACATTGGCAAGTTTAAGAATATACCTGGTTGAGGAAAGTGATATTTTAGTAACTGGATATAAGTATTTTTATTATTGTTTTTAAAGGTCAGTTGAAGTGTCTTTACTGTTCTTAGTAAGTAACTATGAGGTCTTCCAAGTAATGAACTTGGCCATTTCTTTCTTGTATCATCTCTTGTATTGGCAAATATTTTTGGTTGAATTAATACACCAACCCATACTACTTTTTTGGAGTGTAGAATGGTAAGGCGTTTTTGGGGGGTTTTAGGAGGGGATATTTTTGAGGAAGGGAGTGTTTCTTTGTGGTGGCAGGAACTTGGCCTCTATTTCACATTTATGTTTTTTTGGGGATAGACATTACCAAATGTATTACATAGAAAAGTTTATCCATCAAAGAAATATATGGTCTATAAATCTGTTTTTAAGTAGTTTTATTGTACATAATCCTGTCATACTCAAGCCTGGGAGCTATAATGGAAATTTATTTTATGATGCTCTTCAAGGAGGTCCGTAAATCTGTAATTAACTCAGCATGAATAGTTAATCCAATCATGCAAATTCTGTTTCATCCCGAGTAATATCAACTCTTTTAATATTTAATATTAAAATAAAATTTAACAAACTCTTGTCTTCGTAGCTATAAATTTCAAATTAGATTACATAAATTATTTCGGAGGATAAAAAGACTGGATATTTTACAGTAGAAGCATTGAGGATAATTGAAATGGACCTTCAGGGCTCACATTACCCATTCTAAGTGTGAAAAATGGGACTTTTTGTTTATCAGGGGTTGAATAATAGGGACATCTACATTATTCGGAGATGATATCACCGCTCCTTGGATATTTCTTCAGAGATAAACGATAGTTATTAGTTTCATGAGAAATGAGCAGCATCGATGTCTGTTTGTGTTACTTCCTCCATTTATCTCATAATCCGTGATTCAAAACCTACCAAAAACTACTTTTATTTCTTTATAATGGCAGTTCCGTCGAGTCGGAATTTCGTTTTTTTTTTTTGTTTTTTTTCAAGAGGAGTAAAATGGAACCTCTTAAATGCAATATATCCAAATCAGCAGGGTGGGAAGATGGTTTTAATTTTTAAGACTATATTTCTTCTTGACATTAATTTCGACCCTACTGGACCCTACTGGGCGTGACCCTACTGGTGGAAGGTTATCCTCCTCAGGTTGAGGCTGTATGTTTAATATTTATAACTTTTTCCCCTGAAGAGGGACCAGAAAGGTGTGAAACATGTAGGGACGCAATAAAATTGGTGAAACTGTGTGGTGAAGTTTTTATTATTTGACCTTCCGCCTAGCACGAAAATACGAAGAATAAGAAAAGGGTCAGTTGAACAATAATTAAAAAAAAAAAAAACAATTCATACTTTTGATAGGGATTGGTGATAGTCGATAGTTACTGTAAGGCCCCGTTTTCCCTTTGCCTTTGTTAAGTGAATAAGGATGAGAGAAAAGGTTGGCTGTCCATCTCTAGAGATGTGAGAACCACGAATCCGCAAACGTTGCGTCTGTGTTGTTGGAACTGCACGTGGCTGATTCGTAAGATTCTTGGAAGATTTAAGACCAGACAACAGTTTCTTGTACAGCCACCTGCTAAAGCAGGAGTGGGGCAAAAGGGTATACAGAGCTGGCTTACCTCCGACGGGTCAGAGTCCACGTCCGTTCCTGAGGTCTTGGCCGAGATGGCGATGAGAGGTAGGTCAGTTCCAAATTATGCTCTTGTCCCCCAAAATGATATTTGATAACTCTTATCTAGCTGATTCTCTCTCACTCAACCTTTTCTCTCGACTTAGCGATGTTTTATGACATTTATGTATGTAATAGTAACCTCAGTGTAAATTATAATTTTGAAAGGAATTTCCGCTTCTCTAAAATATTTCCCCATTTTCTATTCCTTTAAATCCCGTCCTTGCTAATCGGTCCCTTACAGTTGGTGCCAGGTGTCCGGGTATTATTTAAATGGCCAGCTGCAAGCGGGCATTAGATAAGAACCCTGCTCTCGAGATAGGCCGGCGGTACTGCTGACGCTGATAGGATAATTCCTCGAACTGATGTCTCGGCGCTGGGTAGTTGTTCATCCAATGTCATCACGTTTTCTGGTTTAAGGACCGCCAAATACGGATATTTGGTGGTTGGCTCTGTTAGAGAGTAAAGTAATCCTTATTCATAAGCATAACGTGTTGGGGTTCATTGGAAAGGGTAAACGAAGACCTATACAATGGTAGTAACGGAACAACAGTTTGCCGATCTGAAAACGGCATAGGATCAGGCGTTGGCTGCAAATGAGCAGTTCAGGGAAGAATTCGAGAGGACAAGACATGAGAGTAAGCAAGGAAAGAGGGATCTTTCTCTTCAGGGAATGGTCGGTCCTTGGTCCGGTGACGATTCTGAGGTTCCAATCCAAGACTATCTCAATGGTTTGGAATTAGTAGCAACTAGCGGAAACTGGGAAGATCGTGATAAATCACTTTGTGTTAAGGATGAGACTACAAGGGAAGGCTGCACAATTTTTAGCCAGCAGATCGGATCTCAAGTGGCCAAATGTAAAATATTCCACCATTCGCGATGCACTTCTAGACCGCTTTAAAGCGACTATGCAACCTGAGCAGTTTCTCCTTCAGCTTAGTTCAATGAAACAAGAGCTTGGGGAGGATGTGAGAATGTTCGGAGATCGTTGTCGGGAGATGGGCGAAAGAGCTCTCTCTGGTAAGGGATCGAAAGATGAAGTTATAGGGGCTCGCAAACAAATGGATACGTCCTTATATCGTACTTAAATGGGCTTGGAGGAGAGATTGGGAGGTGGACGAGACTTGCGTTCCCAAAGGATTTACAAGCCACGGTCGAGAAGGCTAGAGCCATTAAAACGGAGTTATGGCGACACGAAATGGAATATTTACGGTGGAGATGAGTCCGCAGAATAACGATATTCCGAGTCCGGAGGAAGTTAGAACAAACGAAGTAAGGGTCATTGAGAGGGGCAATCCTAGTGGCTGTTATCGCTGTGGGGATACGAATCATTGGGCCAGGGGATCTCGACAAACAGAGAGGGTTAGTGATATTTCTCCCAAAAATAGTACGAAATGTGAAGGTGCGGTCGTCCTGGGCGTATCGATCGCCAATGTCTTTCTAAACCCCTCGTAAAAAGGCCCCAAACGCAAACAACTGGGAGGGCCCCGGCCCTAAGTCGGCGACAAGGGGATCGAGCTACGAAATACTAGGCATAGGTGGGGGAGGTGAGAAAGGGTTAAAGGTGAGCACCTGGATAAATGGGCGGATTCATAGGATGATAGTAGACACCGGTGCTGAAGTTACTCTAATCAGGTCTCCTGTCTCAGGATCCAAATTAAGACCCGCGACTAGTTAGATTAGGGGGGTAACAGGTGTGGTAGTCCCGGTGCGCGGTATTCAAACGGTGAATATCGAGGTTGAGGGCCATCAGCAGTACCACGACGTCGTAGTGGCTGACGTCTGCTTAGAAGGAGATTGACTATTAGGGTTGGACTTACTAGGGCAATTAGACGCTCATATAGACCTACGTTAGGGATTGTTAGTCACGGGAGCTTCGACTAAAATCGAATCCCAGCCCTCCGTTGGTTCGATAACAAAGAGGGACGAATTAAAAATGTCTGCGAACCGGAAATGGGTACGTTTAATGAGTAGGACAGCGAGAGAACTAGAAGCCAAGTTTTCAGGTCATATTGTATCCCTTCCAACTGGCATGAAAATAGGAGCTAAGCCGATTGTCAGGGAGGAATGAAGATTCACGGGAAAGAAAGATACCAAAACCAGCTCAGCGCGCCTCCTGCGAGAGGAAACGCTTCCGGCCTTCAGTGAATCTCTATTAGAGATTTCTATTCCAGGGAAACTAGACCAGAAGGCTGTCATAATTGAGCCGTCATGAGCACTTCCCAATGGGGCTGTAGGTGGTAGGTGCATTAACACTCCCCGGGATGGCCGTTCGTGGATGCAGTTCGTCAATTTGACTGCTTCGGCTGTGACATTGCCACGGCTTTTAGTGGTAGGTCTGGTAGAGAGAGAATCAGCTAGATAAGAGTTATCAAATATCATTTGGGGGGACAAGAGCATAATTTGGAACTGACCTACCTCTCATCGCCATCTCGGCCAAGACCTCAGGAACGGACGTGGACTCTCACCCGTCGGAGGTAAGCCAGCTCTTTATACCCTTTTGCCCCACTCCTGCTTTAGCAGGTGGCTGGACGAGAAACTGTTGTCTGGTCTTAAACCTTCCAAGAATCTTACGAATCAGCCACGTGCAGTTCCAACAACACAGACGCAACGTTTGCGGATTCGTGGTTCCCACATCTCTAGAGATGGACAGCCAAACTTTTCTCTCATCCTTATTCACTTAACAAAGGCAAAGGGAAAACGGGGCCTTACATTACTATCGATATTTGTTTTACTTTTTATCTAGAATTATAGAGGGCTGTGGTATTAAATACTGACTCGTCTGGTGAATTAAATACTGAAAAATAACCGTCTGGTGAATACAACCAACTACATATCTGTCTGTAGCCTTAGAACGTGTATTTTCAGCCGCTGGAAAAATGGTTTCTGAGCTGTGGAACAGACTGAGCGAAAAAAAACTGGAAATGTTGGTCTTCCTTTCTGGTAATATGTGGCTCAAGGAGAAAAAGTCCGACTCGCAGGAACTGCATCACTTAGCGCGGTTCCGTTCGTATCCCTTTTGTCATTTGAAAAGCTTAGAATAGAAACAGATAATACATGGTTCGGCCTTTGTTCCAAGGGCTTTATGACTTTACCTGGTCAGGTCCACCAGACCCCAGAATCCTCTTCTAGAGATACCTATTTAGTACGTTTCAATGCATTGAAAAATATCAAACTTTTTCACATTTTCTTGTGTTCGTCTACAAATAAACTCAATTAAAAAATAAAATAAAAAACCAACAGAATAAAGTCAATTGAAAATATTCAAAATACGTCATCGAATCTCTTTCTCTTGGCAAGCTATATTTCTAACAATGAATAATTCTTCTTATTTTTCTTAATCTGTTTTATTGTCAAATACATTATCCAACTATAAGCAATGAAAAAATAACAAGGAATAAAAACAAACAAGAAGAACCGTTCAAATAAACGAAATCAATTACTTCAAAGTTTAAGCACGTATTTCTCCGATTGACATCGCCTAATCGAAAATTTCGAAAATTGGTTACGTTTGGAGTTAAGGAAGGGTTAGAATAAAATATTTTATGAACTGACATGAAAAGTTTTGGGAACTTCGTTTATTTTCATTAATATCTCAAACGCGGTTGGGAAATTATGATAAGAGGATAGAAACTATTTGAAAGCTTTCTAAATTCTCTACAAAAAAGATCCTGAAACAATTTTTGATTAGGTGATCTCGATCGAAGAAATAAGTGCTTAAAACTTCAAATACGTCTGTTTAGCTCTTATGAACGGTTTTTTGTCGTTCTTCTTGTAATTTTTGTCTCTTTCCCTTAGTTTTTTATTGCTATTTATTTTTGTAATTTTTTATGTTACGAAAATGTATTTGTATGTAAAACAGGATAGGTAAAATGAGACCCATTTTGTGTTGCTAAAAATAATGAAAAGTTTTGGGCACTTCGTATACTTTCATTAATATCTCGAAAACGGTTGAAAATCTTGGGAAGCGAAAGGTTACCATTCGAAAGCTTACTAAATGGTCTACAAAAAAAAATTCTGAATAATGTTTTGAATAAGCGATGTCAATTGGAGAAATAAGTGCTTAAACTTTGAAGTAATTGATTTCGTTTATTCGAACGGTTCTTTTTGTCTGTTTTTATTCTTGTTATTTTTTAATAGCTTATAGTTGGATAATGTATTTTACAATAAAACAGATTAAGTAAAATAAGAAAAACATTTCATTGTTAGAAATATCGCTTGCCAAGAGAAAGACGTCCTTTGAATATTTACAATTGCCTTTATTTTATTTTTTAATTGTTTAATTGATTTTATTTGTAGAATTATTTCTATAGTAGAAGAACACAAGAAAATTTTGATATTTTTCAATGCATTGAATTATGAATGCATTGTATGAAATAAGTATCTGGGGGGATGAAGAGGATTCTGGGGTGTGGTGGACCCGACCAGGTAATGTCGTAAACCCCTTTGAAAAAAGGCCGAGCAAAATATTATCTGTTTCTATTCTAAGCTTTTCAAATGACAATAGGGATGTGGACGGAACCGCGCTAAGATGATGCAGTTCCTGCGAGTCGGACTTTTTTGTTTTAAACCTTTGTGCAATCTTATAAATATACCTAATCCTGCAAGTAATAGATAATTCAATTTAATAACATTAAATTCTTCATTGGACAGGCATGTAAAGAATAGGGAAATCCACTATCGAATAACTATCGATAGTATCGATATTTTTTAGCCGATAGTATCGGCCTATTGATAGTGCTGAACTATCAACTATCGTCCATCCTTAACGGTTGGAAAAATCCCCCCAACGAATTATCCCATGGAACCGAGGATAACATTCTTATAATAATATTAATATATGAACAGTATATGAGTAAAATCTATAAGATCCAAGGTGTAAGGGAATCTAGAGTAAGCCCACCCACGATGTTCATCAGTCAGCTGACAGACAACCCCCTTCCCCCACTTCACTGCAGTCACCCCCTTCCCCTATCCCAGATCGGCCATATATTTAACAAGACCGCCTACACAAGCCTGCTCTCGACATGACTATTTGTTGTCCACTTCAGATCAACCAGACACTAAATAGAATTCAATACTCCCTCTCTCTCCTATGATTGTCCTACATTCTATAGGCCTTTTGTAAAATGGTATTACACTATTTAGATTCATCTGTCTACTTGGAACATATAAGCAATAAATGGTGTTCCTTAAATTTATAGAAGTTAACCTTGGTTGAGAGTATATATATATATATATATATATATATATATATATATATATATATATATGATTTGTGCTTGTATATATTGTGAGAAAGTTTTAGATCATAAGAAATTATGTAATGTGTGCAAATTGTGTATGAATGTATTTACTGTACGAGTCAGTATTAGTCATTAAGTAAATATGTAAATAGCTTGTTTATTAGTTTTATTTATAGGTTTAGGTTAAATGATTCTTCTAATATTTGTTAAAAATAAGAGCTGGTGTAAATAATATCGATAATAATAGTTTCATAAGCACCGAAAAGTTACCAAATCGTCGCTTTCTTCCGCAAAAACCGAGTGGCGCTAATCACCCTGGCAGTGGGAAAAACTATAATTAAATATATATATATATATATATATATATATATATATATATATATATATAAGTAAACATTAGTCGAATTACCTGTACAGAAAATTCACAACGAAAAAATTTATCTTTTTGGTGACTGCTTGGACAGCTAAACACGCGTATCCACCTTACAAAATAAACAACAAAGGCGTAACAAGAATCACTTGAAATTTAAAAGGTCAAAAATGGCAACTTGACTGAACTAATATGCCAATACGAAACTAATTGTCAAAAATGATGTAAGGCCCCGTGTTTCCTTGTACTAAGGGTAAGTGAATGACTATGAAAGAAAAGGTTGGATGTCCAACATTGAAGATTTGGGAACGAAAAAATAAATAATTTTGTGTCTGTTTCAGTTACAAGAAACGTGCCGCGGACAAGTCAGGTCATACCTGACGTAAATCACGAAGAGCGGTGTACAGAGCAGCACTTTGCTGCCCTCAAGTTGAATTATCCCACATTTCCTATGTTTTCCAACTAGATCGAGCCACGAGCTAGAGCACAGGTGGGCCGAAGGGCTTATAAGGGCCGGCTTTCTTATGGCGTGGACAGTTTGCAGCAGTTCCTGAATACTCGGACCAGGTGTGTGGCCCACAGGTACTTCAGCCCAAAATTCTCCTATCCCCTCCCCCCAATTAATTGTAGTCACTCTTACCAGCTCTCTCTCTCTCTCTCTTGAACCGGTCTCTCATCTTAACGATATTTTATCTGTTTTTGTGAGAAAGGCAACTGCTTAATGGTTGTAGAAGTTTATTGCTTTGTACATAAGAAAGAAGTGGACTCAAGTAGTTTTGTAAAACACATGTAGGAATAATAGTTAAAAACATATTGAAATATTTGGGCTGCACAAATGGTCCAAAGTCAGGTATGACATCTTCTCCCCCCGCCGGTAAGTGCTTCTGCCCTACGTTTGCTATTCGAAGCTGGTCCGCATGCTTCTTTTTAATTCTTCTGTCGTAACAGTATGGAGCAGTTTTGTTCAATTTTTTTTCTTTCGTAAACCCTTCTCCGTGCGTGTTCTAACATCAAAATCTTGATATTTAGACTTCCGGTCGTGATACAGCTTCCGCTTGTCTGATGCCTTGTCTATGTTAAGGGATAAATCAGGTTTAAACAAATCAAAAGAAGTTCTGAGTCTTCTACCATGAAGAACATCTTCTGGTCTCCTGGTTGTTTGTTCAGACGAACACCGGTAAGTAAAACGTAACTGCTGCGGTCGAGTTTCCTGGAGAGTTGTCTTGGTTAAAGGTACGTCGTCTAACCGTTGGTTTAATGAATACCCCCTTTTTGAATGGACTGCATGATCCACGTTCGAAACGTCTGTTGAAAGCAAAGTACATAAAGTGGCTCCTGGTGGTAATGTGAAGTTTTGTCCTTGGCTTATATAAAAATTAAAGCTTTGAAATGGAATTCCACTTACCTAAAATGAAACCCCAATATCTATCCCTTTAAATCCTGATCTTGAAAATCTGTCCCTTACAATATAATTACCGAAGATTTCTGAAAACAAACATAGACACATCTTAGAACGTTTCTGACAGCAGCCATCGTATTGGCACTATAATTACACATTTAAAAAAATATAAAAGTGTACGATAACATATAACAAAAACATCACATACCTTCTTCTTCTTATTATGAACTAAATAATTGTACAGCTAATTTAATATTTTATTTGACCTCATTTGTTATATTTAATGTCTTGGTTGTTGCTTATTTATTTTTATTCATATTATATTTAACGCGTTTCCTTACTTCCTTTTTATACCTTTCGTTTAATATTTTTATTTTTTTTACATGTTTTTTTCATTTATAACTATATTTAATTATTTATACTCATATTTACATTTTCCTTCATTTGTGTGAGACATTAAACATACCGACTTAACCAAGTACTGATTCCTTGCAATTCATACCAAAGTAGAGAATAGTTAAATTAAATACGACAGTTTGATGTTATCTACAGCTTACCATCCTTTCTAGCTATTATAGGGATGATACCTTTTCTTTCTTGGAAGAAAAGCCACCACGCCTAGTGTGAATCGAACCGCCTACGTGTTCCCGCACACTTACAGCCGCCGGGCTTCCATAAAATAGTAAATAAATAAAGCTGAAAAATGCTTTGGCCAAGCGTCGAATTTTAAAGATAGCTTTTAATTTTCTTCTTTTTTTTTTTTCCTATACATTTCCTTTTACATCTAAAATAGGATATTAATTTAAATCAGTCCAGCAACAGACCATGAGGGCATTGAGGGCTGAACATAGTAAAGGTATCTAAATCTTGACTATACGACACACTTGGGAGATAGTGCAGTCAACACTATCTTCCGGTAGCCTAATTTTCCCAAATGCGCGTACCCCATAAATGAACTAAAGGCTGGGTGGGACTAGGCACGTTCATAGACTTGAAATCCAACCCGCAAACGACTATACTAGATGATAAATTCTTTAGAGTTTTAAATTAAGGTCCTCTAAAACATGAGTCAAATGATCTATCACTGACCAACCAACCCCCCCCCCACATCTAAAATATAAGCTGTAGAATACTTATTAATTAATTTGAGATTACATAATCTTTAAGGATCAAAATATGAAGTATATTAAGAGCATAAGCTTTATCGGATTATATTACGAACAATATTAATTACAAAAGAAAATGTTGAAGGATTTGAGCTAAATCAATAAATGAAAGGATTGGGTTTGAAAAACGGTCCTAATCCTGCTTGATAATTGTGGAGGAACGCTTTCCCCGTGGATATTTATTGGAAGATAAATTGGATGTTACCGCGATCCAATCACCTGCCTCCAAAAGAAATACCACCGCCATCTAAGCCGAGCAGTCCAATACCAATTATACCAATATCAGGGCGGTGTTTTGTCCCCGGCATAATCTCTAACAGAAGGACTCCTCACGATTCTCTTTTAAAAGGGGAACTTCAATTTCTCATTCCAATCACTCCTTCAATTAATAAATCCATTTAATATCGGCGAAGGTTGCTTTGGAAATACCAAAGGTGATCATGGTACAGTTTCTGTGACTATGGGGATTTTTATATTTACCTGAATATACCCAACTCATTATGTTTACATTTTATATATATATATAATAAAAGGCAAAATAAATTATAATAATCATCTAAACTATATCTGGTTGGAATATGGCTATAGCAGAGTCTATGATTTTTCAACTATGGTGCTGATAAACCTTTTTTTTCGATTTTCAAATCGGGCAATACTCTGAAGTCTTCAATTTTTGCCCAATCAACTTCAAATACTAACTTCAGTTTCCTAATGATATTTGCTAGTAAAGTACGTAGACCTTTTTCGATTCATAAAATTATTATAATGACTTTATGATCAATTTTTGACGGATGTTTTCATAGAAAATGTATTAATAATTAATATTAATTTCTTAATTAGATTAATTAGAAAATTTATTAATTAGATGTTTAATAGAAAAATTATTTAACATTTTCGAAAAAATTAATATTTTTTAGAACTACTACGTACTTTTTAGATTTTACATAAAAAATAAATAATTGAAAATATTGATTTATTGATCCTAACCGTTATATTGGATGTTTTTGTTACATTCAAATGAAACTCGGCATCAGTCGCGACCATCTACAGAGAAAGATAGATTTTAACCGTTGGATTTTCACGTTGTTTATAAAAAGTTCCTTTTACATCTGAAATATAAAAACCCTTTATAGGGAGGAACCCCGCTTATAAGGTTGATCTCATGAAACAATCCGGAAGTGCCGACTAGAAAATTTCGCGTTTCAAAACCCCTAGATACCGAAAATAACGGTGGTTCAAATTTGTATATATATATATATATATATATATATATATATATATATATATATATTTGTCTGTTCGCTGAATGGTCCGATTTTGATGAAATTTGGTACAAAAGTCCGTCGTCCAATTTGAAAGGTCAAGTTCGTTAACCAGCCAAATCCGCCCACAAAATCGTAACGCTTACGTTTTTGAGTTCATTTGCTTATAAGTACTCGTTTTATAGGCTTCTTGGCCTAGGAAAACGAATGAAACCATTTTTAAGGCGATAGCTTTAAGCGTTTTCGAGAAAATTGGAAACATAGTTGCTGAATAACGTTTTTGGTTTTGTTACTTAAAATCATGGAACTTCAGTTGAAACATTTTTTGCATGTTCAAATTTCATCAAAACTAATATGTTACACTTTTGGTAACGTTTGGAGTTAAGGAAGGGTTAGAATAAAATATTTTATGAACAGAGATGCAAAGTTGTGGGAACTTCGTATACTTTCATATATATCTCGAACACGGTTGGGAAATCGTGGTAAGTGGATAAAAACTATTTGAAAGATTACTAAATTCTCTACAAAAAAGTTTCTAAAACTATTTTTGATCAGGTGATGTCAATCGAAGAAATAAGTGCTTAAAACTTCAAATAAGTCTGTTTAGTTCTTATGAACAGTTTTTTTTTTTTCGTTATTTTTGTAATTTTTGTCTCTTTCCTTTAGTTTTTGTTGATTTTTATTTTTGTAATTTCGTATGTTAGGAAAATGTATTTGTGTGTAAAACAGGTTAGGTAAAATGAGACCAATTTTCTGTTGCTAGAAATAATGAAAAGTTTTGGGAACTTCGTATACTTTCATTAATATCTCGAAAACGGTTGAAAATCTTGGGTAGCGAAAGTTTACCATTTTAAAGCTTACTAAGTGCTCTACAAAAAAGGTTCTGACGAATGTTTTAATTAGGCGATGTCAATCGGAGAAATAAGTGCTTAAACATTAAAGTAATTGATTTCGTTTATTCGAACGTATTTTTTTTTTTGTCTGTTTTTATTCCTTGTTATTTCTTAATTGCTTATAGTCGGATAATGTATTTGACAATAAAACAGGTTAAATAAAATAACAAAAACAATTTATTGTTAGAAATATAGATTTCCAAGATTCCAAGACCTTGTAACTAGGAGGACCCTTTCAGGTAAGATCATAAATCAAGACCTTTGAAGACTGGTGAAACCAAAATAATAACTGCTTCTATTTTAATCTTTCCAAATTAGACTAGAGATAAGAACGGAACCGCGCTAAGATGATGCAGTTCCTGCGAGTCGGACTTTTTTTAGAAGTTATGGTTAACCCAGCATAAAGTTAAATAAAAAGGAATAATCGGTTAATTTGTTTTTAATTAATAAAAAACACTATTATTCGTGTTTATTTTCTATATATGTAGGCTATTTAAACAGATACTACACGAGTGTGACGTTAACTAAGTAACGTTTTGAAGGATTTCAGTATTTATATTAATTGTAAAAGAAAACATTATTTTATTTACATAATCACAATACGTGCAATATCCAGAAAGGATGGCATAAGTAGTTGAATAAACTCCCACGCTGGAGGGATACTCCAACGTGGAAAACATGATGAAAATCCTCTTGAAGGATAGATAATGTCAAGAAGTAAGTAAATATGCAAAGGATGAATTGATATTGGATAAAGAGTATCATTGAGCATTCCTCCAAGTGGAATCGTGTGACCTGGAATAGACAGGGACTCGCTGGAGAATGTCTGGAGCAGAGCGATAAGAGGTTGTATCTCCCCTGAGAAGTTTGTCAATAAGCTCAGTAAGAGCTATCCTTCCAGCAAAGCTCAAACAAGGAATTCCAGCTATAACTCTGGAGCAAGAGCACTCAGCATCGACTGGAGTCTCTTCACAGACAATCTTGTAGAATGTCTTTCTCAATTTGGTCCATATTATCCCCATCAAGGTATCTATAAATACATTTTGTTGCTCAGAACTGATTCAGAAGATCAGGTAATCACTGTCGTAACCAGGGAATAGATTACTGATCAGGGGCGTATATAAGGGGCGAGGCTGAGGGGCTCCAGCCCCCCCCCCCCCCGAAATTTTGATTTCATCGGTAAAAATATGTCATAAAAAACTTAAAAATAAATAAGATCACTTAGTTCAGGAAAAATATTTTTTTGGGGGGTGTAATAGTGTTTTAGTTGGCTAACTATTTCTAGTTCTAGATTGTTAGTACTCCAGATATCCCAAATCCTGCAAGCCCCCCCCCCTATTATTTTCTATATAGGCCCTTGATACCGATAGACTAAGGAGGTAACATTGCAGTCGGAAAACTTAACTTAAGAATTTCGGTAAAAACAATCTGAAGAAGCGAATGTTTAATGAAAATACAGGTATAAGAATGCAAAAATTAATAGGCTGAATCTGTCACCATTACTAGTACAAACAATTTTAAGCATGCAGAAATAAATAGATTCAGTGAGTAGTTTCCCTGTAAAAAGACTAGCCTTACTAGTGAACAAAAAAGGAGTTTGGTGAAGTCCCTTTTATTTTACAAAACCAATAATATGAATACAGAAATAAATTATTATGATATAAGTAACTCGACGAGATACCGTTATCGGAACAAACAAATTAAATGCAGAAGTAAATAGTGTTTAACTTTGTTATTTTTGTGAAAACGCTAGAAAGCCCGCACCAAATCTTAAATAAATTAAAAAAAAAAAATAAAACAATACAGTGACAATTTTTCTTTAGCACACTTTTACAGTGAATGAATGAATGAATGAAAACCTTTTATTTATGCTAAACAACTTATATTAGTTAAAAAACTTACATTTCAGATATGTGCATTTATTTTTTTTTTTTTTTATATATAACATTAAATCATATTTGGACTTATTTTTCATAAAATTAAGTCTCTCAAATTAAGCATAAAATTAGCTAATACTGAGGACTTTTACAGTAATCGGAGAAAAAGGAAAGAACTTTATTCCCACGGTATATAAAATTCCGTACGAAATATCACAACTAAAAACTTTTCAGCCTAACAACCTAATTAGCACCTACATTAAAATTGAGTTTTGATTCGAAAAACAATAATTCAAAATATTTCGGAATTACGCTTAGCATAATTGCAAGCCAGGTATCTGATAACTTGCAAGGAACGCTCACCACAAATATCCAATACCTATGTGGAGAACTGCTTGGTTAGTTAGCGAAATATTAACTACACTGAGTGAATATATCAATAATTCAGGGGATTAGAATGGAAGTGGAGGGGAACTTAATTTTTATGTTTTCAAGAAAAATAATATTTTACCCCCCTCTTCCCTCATGCTTTAACAATAGTTAAAAATTATTGTTGCCAAAAAATTACTTTATATTTGAAAACAGGGTGAATTGTCAAGATTTTAAATTATTTATTTTATTTAATTTCATTAACAATGACAATAACACACAAGTTGGCAATAACACAGTGAGCGGGCGCTAATGGCCAAGTTGTAGATGCGCCGTAAAAAAAAAAAAAAAAAAAAAAAAAACCAGTGAGCAGCATCTTCTGAACTTAGTCTCACTGGGAAACCAACTTTTTTGATTGTATATGTTTAAATGTATGTGTAAAGGTAGTGTAATAGAGGTTTAAATGAAAATATCTCTTAAAATTCATGGGAACTTAATGTTTTCAAGACAGCACGCTTTCGGTCATCAAATAAGGTCGTACAGTCCTGTGTTCCTGAGGTATGTCAGAACAGTGTTTATATACTGACTATCATTGCCTAAGAGTTCTTGCATATCATACGGCAGATTAATATCCTTTCTTCTGCGGCAGTCAATCAGTAAATGTTTGACTGTAAGTTCGCAGTTACATATGTCACATATTGGTCTGTTACGTCTTGTCATTAAGTATTCGTGTGTTAGTCGATTATGTCCAGTAGGTTAATTTACATAATATCCAGTAAATATTATGTATGAGTAGGTTAACTTAATTAACCTACATTTAAAAATAAAGCCCTATCTCCAATATAATCTTACCTCTTCTACCCCCCCACCCCACTTTTATCCCCCTCTTCACACTCTATTTAATATCTATTATATTGCCGTATTGTTATTGTGAAATATATTATATAAAACATGTTATTGTTATTATTAATTAGCTCACTAATGTACTAGCTATATAAAATGTACTGACTTGTTATATACACAATGTGCAAAAAGTATTTTGTAATATCTTGATGTATGTTAAAGAGCAAATAGCCAAAAGTTGCGAAACTCTTAATAAATAAATATCAAATATGGATTACGTCCAAGTCGTAGTCGAGCAAGAACTATTTCTTCACGTCTGTTTTCTCTGTGACTGGATGTCCAATCCTCGACTGTATTTTTAATCGATCGAAGTTTATGATCAGTTAGTTGCGTCCACGAGTTGTACCAATGTTGTAATAATGTTGATTTTATAGTTTTCGTCAGGTCTGTTTTTAATGAGAACGCTACTTTAAATTTATAATAAAACTCGTTTTACCAAAGGCCCTCATATTTTAGATTTTTTTTTTATTTCCTAGCCCAATTAAAGTACCTACATTAAAATTCTTGTATTTAATGTTGTTTGTAGAACTATTAGTAGGATGTAGCTCAAATCCGAGCTGCATCGAATATTGAATCTGATGTTGGAACTTAGCTTCCAAAAGTGTATTTGCCATACCAATATACCTTGGAATTAATCTACATTGTACACATTGAATAACACGAATAATGAATAAAATATAGCAGGCCCGGTGGTCGTGTGTCTAAAGGCGTGAGAAATCCGTACCGAGAGTCTTGGGTTCGATTCACACTAGAAGTGCTGGCTTTTCTTCCGAAAAACAAAAGGCATCGACTATATCCTGACTAGAAAAGGGTGGAAACCTGTAAAAAAAAGCTACCCAAAAATCTAAAGTAAAATATTCAGTTTACTTGAGATTTTGATTATCTGCTAGGCAGAATAACAATTAGAGAAGATTTGGACATTTATAGTCTACCAAATAATTTATAAAGAAGCTTTTTTTTTAGTATGGTTTAATGATGTCATCTGTCGGCTATTTTAAAAAACTTGCACTACTTCATTCCTGAGTAGGTTCGACACAAATCAAAGCTATAATAGAGCCATATACTTAAATGGCTCTATTATAGCTTATGATACCTGGTAAATTGTCAGGAAAAGGAGTTTTGCGTTTGAAAATACTAGTAATTCTGACGTCCTGAATATTTTAATTTAACAAGATGCATTTGTTTGACTACAGTAGAACCTCTCATATCCGACCTTCCCATATCCGACTCCTCCCGATATCCGACCTAGTGCTCGTTGCTGGAGGTTGGGACGAAATCAATCAAACCACCCTTCAGAAGGCTTGGAAAAAGATTCGAATATCATTGAAACGAATCTGAGACTGAACATCTACCGACATAGACAGAAGCAGACGTTGAAACAGATACAAAAGAAGAATTAAAAAATCGACAAGTGTATCATCATGATCTCGAGATGACAGATGTAGAAGTGTGACTTGTTGAAGCTGATGTTTCAGAAGTTACCAATGAACATCTCAACGATGACTCAATCATTGCTGTTTTGCAAAACAAAGCCGTGGACGAAGAAATCCACTCGGATGAAGACGAAACCACAAGTGACGACGTAGTGAGTCATTCTGCTGCTAAGGACTCCTTCGACGAAGCGCTGAAATAAATCGAGCAACATCCAAATGCAACCCCAATGGAGGTATTGTTGGCAAAAAAAAGTGGAGGGACACTTCCGCAAAGTCAAGATTAAAAAAAAATCCATAACTGAATTCTTTAAATAAAGTATGCTTAAATTTTGTTCATATTTTCAAAAGAGTAAATGTTTGAAATGTATATAGCAACAGTTTTGCAATTAAAATACAATAAAGTTGTATTACAGTATGTACGGTACATTATAGCAGGTTTTATAAATTTCGAAGGCGTTTTTTTCCTCCTCCCGATATCCGACCTTTCGGCCGTTCGACCATGGCCCGGTCCCGTCATGGTCGGATATGAGAGTTTCTACTGTATTTTTATAAATGTAGACTTATATCACTTCATTCCTGAGTAGGCATGACAATTCTAATATTAATATCTGACTAACTACAAATGATTAAACTCTTGACATTAAACACAAGTATTCACCATCCCCTAAGAGTCTCTATAATTCACCACTAGACCGATAATTTACTTACTCCGATGAAGTAGATATCGTCCGGAATAATTCTCCCAATGGATGCTTGCAATTAAAAATCTAATAGTCACGAACAGTGTTGGGAAAAAATTATTCAGAATGATGAATAATGATTAATGAATAAATGTATTATTTCATTCATGAATGAAGAATAATTACTTTTATTCATTATTCGTTATTCTGTGAATGTAGTTTATGTTTTATTCACAAATTATTCGAATGATCATTCAGAATAAACATGTTTTAGTGAATAACGATAGATTTATTATAATATTGGCAGCCAGAAATACGTATATATATGTGTGTTCGAGTAGGATTATTCAGTAGACCAACTAGAAATAAATAATAACGAATGATGAATAATGAATGATGAATAACGAATAATGAATAACGAATAATTCTGTGAAAAATTCATGATGTACTGTGTGAATAAGATAATTCAGTGAATTATTCATCATTCACTAAAAATTTATTCGAATGATCATTCGAATAATGCCCAACACTGGTCACAAATAAGGCTGGTTTTTCAAATTTTCAGCTGTAAAAAAGCTGGCTTCTGAGGCCCAATGAAGAAGAGAGTGCTCTAGAGAATGTTGTGAACCATTAAATAAGTCCCTGTAAATGAAGGACTTCATCATTCCTTTGAACATTCTCAGGGCAATCCATTCAGGTCAAACTCTGCACAATTTATTTTCAACTTTACTCTTGAAGCCATTTAACATGTTTTATTATGAGATGGCTAGAGAACATTCCAAATTTCGGACTTCATTGTCCTTCTGCGGGCATAAAACTAGATTTTCACAAATTTTCAGTAATATTAAATATGAATTATTGTATTGAATCATTCCTGATGAATGATAAAGCGGCTTTGAAAAAGAAGCATGGGAATCTTTTAGAGCATTCTTTCATGTTTTTTGGGGCAATAAGAGAAATGTAAATTATGTAACACTACTTGTGAACAATCTCCTTAAAAAGTATGAATAGTGGGGCTGCAATGTGTCCCTAAAAATTCATTTTTTCATTCTCATCTTGATTTTTTCCTTATAATTGCGGTGTTGAAGTGAAATCAATTAATTTTTAGATATGTAATACCTTCACTTATAGCTCGACCAATATGTATGATTTTTTTTTTTTTTTTTTTTTTTTTATATATAAATGTTTATTGAATAAAAGATATAGAACAGACAATACAGTAACACGTGTGTACCTCTATACCACACAAACACTATTTCAAGGTTAACACTGCAGTGATTAAAATAAAGGTTAACAATTATTTTATAAGGGAAAATGTGACAAAACCCTGACTTATACTACTAACTACGTACTAAGACACATCATATAATGATAACATAAATTAACGATAACTATAATAATTAATGATATAATAATACTTAATTATAATGATAATGATAATAATTATTGAAGAGATGTACACTGATAAGTAATAGGAGAGGTAATTAATAATTAATAGGCATAAAACTAATTGTAGCAAACTAAATTAATCAAAGAATGATTGTAGAAGACCTGTGTTTATTATGCTATCTGCTAGTCCTAGCTATGAGATAATAGGAGCAGAGATCAGGCAGTGTAGTAGATGTAGTACCTAGAGCTATCTGCTAGTCCTAGCTATGAGATAATAGGAGCAGAGATCAGGCAGTTTAGTAGATGTAGTACCTAAAGCTATCTGCTAGTCCTAGCTATGAGATAATAGGAGCAGAGATCAGGCAGTGTAGTAGATGTAGTACCTAGAGCTAGCTGCTAGTCCTAGCTATGAGATAATAGGAGCAGAGATCAGGCAGTGTAGTAGATGTAGTACCTAGAGCTATCTGCTAGTCCTAGCTATGAGATAATAGGAGCAGAGATCAGGCAGTGTAGTAGATGTAGCACCTAGAGCTATCTGCTAGTCCTAGCTATGAGATAATAGGAGCAGAGATCAGGCAGTGTAGTAGATGTAGTACCTAGAGCTATCTGCTAGTCCTAGCTATGAGATAATAGGAGCAGAGATCAGGCAGTGTATTAGATGTAGCACCTAGAGCTATCTGCTGGTCCTAGCTATGAGATAATAGGAGCAGAGATCAGGCAGTGTAGTAGATGTAGTACCTAGAGCTATCTGCTAGTCCTAGCTATGAGGTAATAGGAGCAGAGATCAGGCAGTGTAGTAGATGTAGTACCTAGAGCTATCTGCTAGTCCTAGCTATGAGATAATAGGAGCAGAGATCAGGCAGTGTAGTAGATGTAGCACCTAGAGCTATCTGCTAGTCCTAGCTATGAGGTAATAGGAGCAGAGATCAGGCAGTGTAGTAGATGTAGTACCTAGAGCTATCTGCTAGTCCTAGCTATGAGATAATAGGAGCAGAGATCAGGCAGTGTAGTAGATGTAGCACCTAGAGCTATCTGCTAGTCCTAGCTATGAGATAATAGGAGCAGAGATCAGGCAGTGTAGTAGATGTAGCACCTAGAGCTATCTGCTAGTCCTAGCTATGAGGTAATAGGAGCAGAGATCAGGCAGTGTAGTAGATGTAGTACCTAGAGCTATCTGCTAGTCCTAGCTATGAGATAATAGGAGCAGAGATCAGACAGTGTAGTAGATGTAGTACCTAGAGCTATCTGCTGGTCCTAGCTATGAGATAATAGGAGCAGAGATCAGGCAGTGTAGCAGATGTAGTACCTAAAGCTATCTGCTAGTCCTAGCTATGAGATAATAGGAGCAGAGATCAGGCAGTGGAGTAGATGTAGCACCTAGAGCTATCTGCTAGTCCTAGCTATGAGATAATAGGAGCAGAGATCAGGCAGTGTAGTAGATGTAGTACCTAGAGCTATCTGCTAGTCCTAGCTATGAGATAATAGGAGCAGAGATCAGGCAGTGTATTAGATGTAGCACCTAGAGCTATCTGCTAGTCCTAGCTATGAGATAATAGGAGCAGAGATCAGGCAGTGTAGTAGATGTAGTACCTAGAGCTATCTGCTAGTCCTAGCTATGAGATAATAGGAGCAGAGATCAGGCAGTGTAGTAGATGTAGCACCTAGAGCTATCTGCTAGTCCTAGCTATGAGATAATAGGAGCAGAGATCAGGCAGTGTAGTAGATGTAGTACCTAAAGCTATCTGCTGGTCCTAGCTATGAGATAATAGGAGCAGAGATCAGGCAGTGTAGTAGATGTAGCACCTAGAGCTATCTGCTAGTCCTAGCTATGAGATAATAGGAGCAGAGATCAGGCAGTGTAGTAGATGTAGTACCTAGAGCTATCTGCTAGTCCTAGCTATGAGATAATAGGAGCAGAGATCAGGCAGTGTATTAGATGTAGCACCTAGAGCTATCTGCTAGTCCTAGCTATGAGATAATAGGAGCAGAGATCAGGCAGTGTAGTAGATGTAGTACCTAGAGCTATCTGCTAGTCCTAGCTATGTGATAATAGGAGCAGAGATCAGGCAGTGTAGTACATGTAGCACCTAGAGCTATCTGCTAGTCCTAGCTATGAGGTAATAGGAGCAGAGATCAGGCAGTGTAGTAGATGTAGTACCTAGAGCTATCTGCTAGTCCTAGCTATGAGATAATAGGAGCAGAGATCAGGCAGTGTAGTAGATGTAGCACCTAGAGCTATCTGCTAGTCCTAGCTATGAGATAATAGGAGCAGAGATCAGGCAGTGTAGTAGATGTAGTACCTAGAGCTATCTGCTAGTCCTAGCTATGAGATAATAGGAGCAGAGATCAGGCAGTGTAGTAGATGTAGCACCTAGAGCTATCTGCTAGTCCTAGCTATGAGATAATAGGAGCAGAGATCAGGCAGTGTAAGAGATGTAGTACCTAGAGCTATCTGCTAGTCCTAGCTATGAGATAATAGGAGCAGAGATCAGGCAGTGTAGTAGATGTAGCACCTAGAGCTATCTGCTAGTCCTAGCTATGAGGTAATAGGAGCAGAGATCAGGCAGTGTAGTAGATGTAGTACCTAGAGCTATCTGCTAGTCCTAGCTATGAGATAATAGGAGCAGAGATCAGACAGTGTAGTAGATGTAGTACCTAGAGCTATCTGCTGGTCCTAGCTATGAGATAATAGGAGCAGAGATCGGGCAGTGTAGCAGATGTAGTACCTAAAGCTATCTGCTAGTCCTAGCTATGAGATAATAGGAGCAGAGATCAGGCAGTGGAGTAGATGTAGCACCTAGAGCTAGCTGCTAGTCCTAGGTATGAGATAATAGGAGCAGAGATCAGGCAGTGTAGTAGATGTAGTACCTAAAGCTAGCTGCTAGACCTAGCTATGAGATAATAGGAGCAGAGATCAGGCAGTATACTAGATGTAGCACCTAGAGCTAGCTGCTAGTCCTAGCTATGAGATAATAGGACCAGTGATCAGGCAGTATACTAGATGTAGCACGTAGAGCTAGCTGCTAGTCCTAGCTATGAGATAATAGAAGCAGAGATCAGGCAGTATACTAGATATACCACCTAGAGCTAGCTGTTAGTCCTAGCTATGAGATAATAGGAGCAGAGATCAGGCAGTGTAGTAGATGTAGTACCTAGAGCTATCTGCTAGTCCTAGCTATGAGATAATAGGAGCCGTGATCAGGCAGTATACTAGATGTAGCACCTAGAGCTAGCTGCTAGTCCTAGCTACGAGATAATAGGAGCAGTGATCAGGCAGTATACTAGATGTAGCACCTAGAGCTAGCTGCTAGTCCTAGCTATGAGATAATAGGAGCAGTGATCAGGCAGTATACTAGATGTAGCACCTAGAGCTAGCTGCTAGTCCTAGCTATGAGATAATAGGAGCAGTGATCAGGCAGTATACTAGATGTAGCACCTACGGCTAGCTGCTAGTCCTAGCTATGAGATAATAGGAGCAGAGATCAGGCAGTATACTAGATGTAGCACCTAGAGCTATCTGCTAGTCCTAGCTATGAGATAATAGGAGCAGAGATCAGGCAGTATACTAGATGTAGCACCTAGAGCTAGCTGCTAGTCCTAGCTATGAGATAATAGGAGCAGAGATCAGGCAGTGTAGTAGATGTACCACCTAGAGCTAGCTGCTAGTCCTAGCTATGAGATAATAGGAGCAGTGATCAGGCAGTATACTAGATGTAGCACCTAGAGCTTACATTTACTTTTCAGTATTCCTGTTCATAAGGATGTGTTTAGAACGTTTGTGCACGTATCTTTTACCTGATGTTTTGGTGTAGTTACCTATTTCTTTTATCAGTGGGGTCCTGCTTTTCCTGCATCTTTGAAAGAAACTATACGTAAGTTTATATATATATATATATATATTTTTTATGTATGGTATTTTAGTTTATGTATGATCGTTCGTATTTTTCTAAATCCCACAATGCCCGGAATTCTATACCAATGAAACCGTTTCTTTCTGCTTATCTCGAAAACGGTTAAATGCCATTTAAAATGGTTTTATTCGTTTCCCTACCTCAAAGTGCCTAAACAAATTTACCTGAAAGCCTAAAAGCGCCAAACCTTAATCGCTTTGATTTTTCGGGCCCCTCCCTAAAAAAATCAGCATATCGGTAATCATATTCTTATTCTGGTAAAAAAATAAAGTTAATTTTTTTTTTTAACATTCACAAAGTATTTGCTATGATGTTTCCCTGCAAACAAATATATATATATTGTACGTACATTCATATAAATATTGTATGACAAGTAAGATACTCTGTTTTTTGAGTAAGATACTCTATGAGTGTTTTCTCAGTGTTGCATGACTTGTTACAAGTTATGACTTACAGTGTAGCATGACTTGTTACAAATTATGACTTACAGCGTGGCATGACTTGTTACAAGTTATGACTTACAGCGTGGCATGACTTGTTACAAGTTATGACTTACAGTGTAGCATGACTTGTTACAAATTATGACTTACAGCGTGGCATGACTTGTTACAAATTATGACTTACAGCGTGGCATGACTTGTTACAAGTTATGACTTACAGTGTAGCATGAATTGTTACAAATTATGACTTACAGCGTGGCATGACTTGGTACAAGTTATGACTTACAGTGTGGCAAGACTTGTTACATAGTAAGACTCCTTACTATTCACTAGGAGTCTCACCAACCTGCATAGATCAACCTTTTTTAGTAGTGCTATTTTACTATATTGCCTTTAATTTCGGCAAAATGATAATTAGTTTTGCCTGCCACACGTCCAACAGAGCATTCCCATTCCATGCTGGGTGATTTATTGTGACGTCGTATATTCTTACTATCACCAACCACTAAACACCAAAATGTGTTTTTGTGCACAACACCAAAGACTAAAAGCCTGGACAACTTCTTCGAACCTCCTGATTACGCCCATCAATAAATTTTATTTTGAGAGCTATGAATCGATGTAGGAGTTACTATGAGGTTAACAAAAAAATTCGACAAATAGCTTCTTCCGAAAAAAAAAAGATATGTATAAACAAATAGTACACGAAAAGCAAACAGGGGTTTCCCCATTTCAACGAAGGTCCAAACTTTTAATGCATTGAGCAGAAGTTTGTTGTTCTAAGCAACACAAGTTCCGAATCAATACCACATGGAGGCACGGTTCTCTATAATAAAAATGTTATCCTTTCCTACAAACATTTCACAAATGACTAATCTATCAGGAAACTTAGGAACTCATATATATATATATATATATATATATATATATATATATATATATATATGTGTGTGTTTGTATACCAGGTTTTTCAGAAAAGTCATTGTCAAAAAAAACCTGAATTCAAAATTTACAAATAAAATTTATTCTTAAAGATACAGGCCACCATTTACTTTAACCCATCTTACAGCCATAAGTTTTAATTGATGGTGATACCACTCTGCAGTTTTCAAACCAGAGAACTCCTCGCATCGAGATTTTAATACAACAAAGTTTTCCAAGCACCGACCTTTCAAAAAATGCGCAATTGATTTGAAACGGCCGTAGTCAGACGTTGTGACGTCAGGGCGGTATGTAGACTGGGGCAAGATGCTAATCTCCATTTCTACAAATTTTGACATGGATATGTCTTAGCTAAGGCCTAGTAAGACGCTAAAACTGTAACGGTTCGGCTACGTCCGGTAGACCTGGACACTACTGGAATAATTTATTTCTCAAATAAATTAAATGGTTATTCATGAAATAATTATTTCCGAAATAATGGAAATTCTTTAAATGTTATTTCATAGTTGAATAAAACAATCTCCATCAGATAACTAGATTTATTTATTCCTTGAAATAATTATTTGAAAATTTGATCATTCTTTGAAATAAATCAACATATTTCTAAAAGATTTATTTCTGAAATAAGTATTTGATCATTGTTAATTCAGTATTTTTTATTTATGAAATAAATTATTTCACAGAGAAGCAAAATAATTATTTCCGAAATAACTTCATAATGAAATAACGTTTGTAATGGATGAGAACAATGGGAATGGTTAATACTACCCTCATAACAGGAGTCAAGGAGATAATCCTTCTAACATTGAGGTCTCCCCGTGGTCTAGTGGTTAACGCCTTAGATTCTCATGCGGGAGATGGTGGGTTCGATTCCCACCGGCAGGAATTTTCTCATCTAACGGCTTGTTGAGAAAATTCCTGGTTGGCGATAATGGCCCAGATGTCGATGCCCAGTAAAAAAAAATATAAAGGGGAAGGTGTTGTACCTTTGACCACATTGCAAATTTGAATTTTATTTGGCTTGAATATTAAAGCTAAGTTAATTTTTTTTATTTCATTGTAATTAGTATTCTATTGCTTATCATATTTAATTTTTTCAAGGTTCTAGCTTTAGATTTAATATTTTTTATTAATTTTTTAAGAAATAATTCTACAGTGGTCAAAGGTATAACATGTAGTTGTACCTTTGACCATGGGGTGTTGTACCTCTGACCACGTAAAAACAACACAGCAGTGCAGAAAAAAAATTGTATTAATTAATTGTAAGTTTAATAAATACAGGACAAGGATTTAAGCATTATAGAAAAGCTATTATTGATATTATGTTATGCTTAATATGCTGAAAAATCCAGTCCAATCGATAAACGTTTTAACTGTCAAGCAGATCCACTAGCAATAGTAGGGTATGGAAGTTTAGCCACAATGTCTTCAACATCAATATCATACAAATTTTTATCTTCTCTCGTAAATTTGTCACTTAAAGTTTGTTTTTTCAAATATTGGATCTTAAACATTGGACATTTAATATCACAAATTTCTGCGACTAAATATGTAATAGTCTTTTTACTTTTATTTTTAACAAGTATAAAATTTCCTTTTTCCAAATAGTTACTGGTCATCGACATAACTCACGACATTTATCAGACGAATCAACGTCACTTTCTCCTGAAGAAATTTCGGTGTCATTATCAGAATCTGAACTGTCATTAGAATAATTTGTTTTTTATTTACCACTTTTTTAGGAAAGGGTTTATTTGTATGTGATGTCTTACGTTTAGGGTAGCGCTTTCGTGTTTTTTTTTCAGCTTCAATAATTAGATTTTCAGGAATATCTGTCAAGATACGAGGTTTCCCTTTAGGCCGGTCCCTATTTGACATTTTCCTTGCCTCCACTTTTCGATGAGGTCTTACAACTTCAAGTGGAACGATAAGGGGCGATAGGCTCGAACTGCTACACTGAGGATTAATAAAGTCAGTTTGAACTTATTTAATTTATTATTTTTTAAATTTTATGAACAATTTAAGCAACCAATATTAATTATTTTTTAAAAATATGTAGCAGAAGAACATAAAAGTTGAATTCTGAAAAAATTACTCAGGTGTGTTGTGTTGTACCTTTGACCTGGTCAAAGGAACAACACCTAGTCATGGTCAGAGGTACAATACCCTGGTAGTGCAAATTAAGAAGCGTGCTAAAAATTTTAGGGTTAAGATAAATAAATTTCAGAAGCTACACCATGTTTTTATTGTAATAGCTACCTTGTCAAATGATTTCCATCTAAAAATACTTAATACAAAAAATATTATGAGGCAAAACGTCATCAATAAATAACTTACATTTTTATGATAGAAATGGATAAGTATTTTTTGCAAGTATCCTCTTTGACTTGAATAATCCAAAGTAGGTTATACAAGCCCTCTAGTGAAGGAGCTAAACACTAATTACACCAAAATTTATAAAATGTTGCTACATGCCGCCACAGCCTCGGTGGTCAAAGGTACAATATGGTCAGAGGTACAACACCTCCCCCTATATATTTTGGCCTCAATTTTAATTTTTTTAAATATTTATTTTTTTTAAGGCCCATGGACAAATCTGGGCCATTTCTAGCCCTTCAATATATTCTCTTGATAAGCATTTCCTTTTCTACTTTTTTCTATCTACTAGTGTTAAAAACATATACTCAAGGAAAGGAAGTAAATGATTAATCTAATTCCTAATAAATATCCATATAATATAAACAAAATGTATGTTTATTTATATAAATATATATATATATACATATATAATGTTATGTATGTAATAATAATTATATATTTCATAAATAATTTAAATGAAGTTTCAGCTACTCAGTACATGTATTTAGATGAAATTCTCGCATAAATTAAGATATCAGAATATATTATTTGATCAAATAATTATTTCGGAAATAAATATCTCATCAATCATCAAATAATTTATTTCGTGAAATAATTATTTCAGAAATAATATTAAAATAAAATGATAAAATAAATTATTTCTGAAATAATCTGTTAAGGTTATTTCATGATTTATTTCGAAAATATTATTTCAAATAAATTATACCTAGGTCTAACGTCCGGACGATGGTACACAAGGGTTCCGTTGCTATGGCTACTAACCTTCGTGTCTACCGTACTATCGAAACCGTCAAATGTTCATAGATTATGACGTTAAATCAGTGGAGTTAGATATAACGTTTTATAGAGGAACTAGTCAGTCGGGATCGTGTGTGTCAGGATGTCGTCCGCGGACATATCCATGATAAACCGTCAAATGTTCATAGATAACGACGTAAAATCAGTGGAGTTAGATACAACGTTTTATAGAGGAACTAGTCAGTCGGGATCGTGTGTGTCAGGATGTCGTCCGCGGACATATCCATGATAAACCGTCAAATGTTCATAGATTATGACGTAAAATCAGTGGAGTTAGATACAACGTTTTATAGAGGAACTAGTCAGTCGGGATCGTGTGTGTCAGGATGTCGTCCGCGGACATATCCATGATAAACCGTCAAATGTTCATAGATAACGACGTAAAATCAGTGGAGTTAGATACAACGTTTTATAGAGGAACTAGTCAGTCGGGATCGTGTGTGTCAGGATGTCGTCCGCGGACATATCCATGATAAACCGTCAAATGTTCATAGATAACGACGTAAAATCAGTGGAGTTAGATACAACGTTTTATAGAGGAACTAGTCAGTCGGGATCGTGTGTGTCAGGATGTCGTCCGCGGACATATCCATGATAAACCGTCAAATGTTCATAGATAATGACGTAAAATCAGTGGAGTTAGATACAACGTTTTATAGAGAAACTAGTCAGTCGGGATCGTGTGTGTCAGGATGTCGTCCGCGGATATTTCCATGATAAAAGCATTTTCCCACAGGGAAATTTCATATTACGAAAAAGAGACGAACACCTACAGTAAAACACAATTGCCATTTCACAATACACCGATTGAATTTCGGAATTACATTATTACATTTTTCGGAATTAAATTATTACAATTTCGGAATTACATTTTTTAGAAACTTAAACAGCCATATATTATAATTTAAATTGTGGTACCTCCTATCTTTTTAGGAAAACGGGTTTCGCGTTTCATATGAGTAGTTCTGACTACAAGGGAATTCTGTTAGAATAACCCTCCAGACAAGTCATGAGGATGTGACCTTAAAGGAGATTTCGTACATCCAACTTTTCTAAGTGCCGGCTTACTGTGGCATTTGAAACTCCAATTTCTTCGGCTAGTACGATCGAGTTGTGAACTCAAAACAAGTGACTCAACTGCCTTATGCTCATATACGACTGAAGGGGACATGATCTAGGTTTACTTTCAAAGCAGTGCTCCGAGAATTAAACCGCCTGAACCAAAATTTGGCCGTGTTTTGATGGACCACACTATCCATTTCCACTGCACAAATTTCCTCGCCTGAGGCCTTTGCACTTAAACATTTTTTCCAATAATACATAAGAAACTATAATATCATGTTTTTATATTTTATTTTTTTGTTGAATATTAATTCATTTTTGACCTTAGGTTAGTTTGAATTCGTTTTGATGATATGAATGAGCACTGAAGATGAACCGTTGTGTCGAAAGTGCTCTGTAGCTCCAAATAACAAATTTCAAACAGTGGAGGTTGGCCTTTTTAATTCTCTATATGAAAAGTTTTCCTAGTAAAATTTAAAAAAAAATGAATTATTTTCCTTCATTTTCCACCAGGCCAATTTTATCTCTATTTCAAAAGACTACGTTTGATAGCGTTTCCACGCACTAAACTATATATGGAAACAATTAATTGGAGATTCATAATTGGGAGGGTTACATTTTTCAAAATTTTCAAACTCTGGAGTCCAAATTGACCGAAAAGGCAGGTACGTAGGGTTCATATCCAAAATAGCGAAAAAATGATAAATAGGGGATTTTACATGAGAAACATGGCTTTTTCGAAGGAGGACATCGATCCAAGTTGAAAGTACTTTGGACATTGCTGGGGGGGGGGGATCCATTGCTGAATACTGAGTGAATAGATGGCTGGAGGTTATGTCAGCCCTTATCTCCAGCTGGAAGAATGGGCTATTCACCGAAAAGTTCTCCAGCAGTATCGGTGTCAGGCTTCTATAACAGTCCGGGTCGTTATCGATTTTCGGCCAACTTGCACCTCCGTACCTTTAGAACTCTAAATGAGTTGATCGGTTATGAGATGAATTCCTATTAGACTTAGAAACTTTGTACTATGTTTCAATAGAAGAAGCCCGCCAGACGTAGGCCGCTCGTCCACTGGAACCGAAAAGCTGCGAACTGCGAAGCAACGAATTCGGTCGAACGGCGTTTGCCCGAATTCGCGCGAATGATTCTCGTCCATTGCCTCAGTGTTTGTCTGAATTCGCAGTTGACGTGATGGCTATTCCGAAAGGTTTCTCACATGATGTTAATAAGGAATATTTCGCTTTGGAATCGTCACCTTTGATTCATCGACGGCTCAGACGACATCGACAAATACGGGAAATTTGGGTGAATCCTATTAACGCCAAAAGAAAGGAGTTTGGTGAATTTTCTCATTTGTGGAACGATCTTGAAATCGACGATGACCATAACTTTTCCTATTTTCGAATGAGAAAGGATACATTTCAGCGAGACGATTTCTCCACAAGAACGTCGATTTGGCCCCACAGATATTTCCTTTCCTGGATAAGCACAATTAATTTATCACAATCCATTTTAGCTCTGACTATTCGGCCCTTTTCGGTGCGATCCAGCAGGATGGGATCGGTTCGCACTTCGGACCAGTTCAGACGAATTCGTCCGAATTCGGACGAACGATACGGACGCGGTCCATGATGGAGCCTCGTGTTTGGATTCTTCGTGCGTATTCGTCCGAATTTGGACGAATTCATTTCGCAGCTTTTCGATTCCAGTGGACGAGAGGCCGTAGGTTCGCAAAGCTAGGGGGACTGTATTCCATGCCTGCGTCAGATCAAAAGACGAAAATATGAAGTTTTTAAATAAAATCTACATCTAATACAAGTCTTGGCATTTCGTTTTGTACGTACATATATTTAATAAAAATGTAGCTGATCGCTGTCTGTAGATGGAAGATACACGAGGAAAAATATTATTGGGGGCCTTTACAAACGCAATGGCACCCGAAACAATGTTTTTAGGATTTCTGTGTATTTGTCTGTGCGTTTGTGCACGCTAATCCCAGAAACAGCTTATCGGATTTAGTTGCACTTTTCATTAATATATTGTGGCAAGCTTCACTTAATATTTAGTGTTATGCCGATGTAAACATTTATCTATCTATACTTACAATAAAAATGTAACGGATCGCTGTCTGTTTTTAGTGTTTATAGGGTTTGTTTTTAGTATAGATTAGGCATTTCTTTTCTTGATAGCCTTTGTTTTGCGATGGTAATTAATAAAGCCGAAGGTCAGACGCTAAAAGTTTGGGCGGAGATCTAAGTATTAGCGGTTTTTCACACAGGTTTATGTGGGTCTGTCAAGTGTTAGCAATCCTATATATATATATATATATATATATATATATATATATATATATATATATATATAAGCCAAAAGAAGGTGGCGTTACAATCTTTGATTATTTTAAACCCCCTCCAAAAAACTATATCCACATTGTTATCCCGTTTGCAGGGATGAAATGTGCACACGTTGTTAATAACGCCGGCAATCAATGTTGGTTCTAAAATATTATCTTACGGAACCCCATCAAGTTGCTTGTTCGTTATAATTTCTTGTTGGATGACAAACCAATCTTCGTTCATGCTTTAAGAGCTGCGTGATCCTGAACAACAGCCAATGTGAACGGACCTTACTTAGTTTGCGCGGGAAAATTTGCTCTAAACTTATTTCGAAACTCTCAATTATCAGAGGAGCGCTTCTCTCTCAATTTCCCTCTCAAGTCCCAATATTAGATTTACCTCCTTCTGCCGCCATTACCTCTATTTTCTGCCCTTCTACTCCTCATTTAGATTCCTTTCATAAAAGGAATCTACTTTATTCCGAAAGGAGGGTGTTCTGATAAAGGACCCTCTGTGCAAGCAAATGCAGGATACATGCCTACGGAATAAATAAACAGGCTGGTAACTGTTTCCGTGGGGCGCCTTGTAGACATATTTCTCAAAACTCTTTTAAAATATTTTTCGGCTCTTCCCATTCAGGTCTCATAAGGTAAATTGTGTCAGAACCTGGATGCCCTCTTCCACCACAAGATTCAGACTTTGTCAAACAACTCAGGGTTATGGCAGCAATTGGAACATAATGTTTTTTCTTGGTCTCACACTGGAACCGACTATGTACGGCTTTGGTTCTACGTAGAGGCACGATTACGCACGAACATTCCTAATTACAGAACTATATTCAGTGCTGTGTCATTGCAACCGACTATGCACGACTTTGGTTGTACGTAGAGGCACGATTACGCACGAACATTCCTAATTACAGAACTATATTCAGTGCTGTGTCATTGCAACCGACTATGCACGACTTTGGTTGTACGTAGAGGCACGATTACGCACGAACATTCCTAATTACAGAACTATATTCAGTGCTGTGTCATTGCAACCGACTATGCACGACTTTGGTTGTACGTAGAGGCACGATTACGCACGAACATTCCTAATTACACAACTATATTCAGTGCTGTGTCATTGCAACCGACTATGCACGACTTTGGTTGTACGTAGAGGCACGATTACGCACGAACATTCCTAATTACACAACTATATTCAGTGCTGTGTCATTGCAACCGACTATGCACGACTTTGGTTGTACGTAGAGGCACGATTACGCACGAACATTCCTAATTACACAACTATATTCAGTGCTGTGTCATTGCAACCGACTATGCACGACTTTGGTTGTACGTAGAGGCACGATTACGCACGAACATTCCTAATTACACAACTATATTCAGTGCTGACAAATTGCAACCGACTTACGTCGTACGACTAAATACCAAACAGCTCAGATTTTAATGCGACTTTCGGTATTTATTCAAGAAAGTAAGTGTTTGAGTAAATTTTTTAGGAGTTTTTAAAATAATAATAATAATGGACACGGGGGTCTCCCCGTGATCTAGTGGTTAACGCCTTAGTTTCATATGCGAAATATGGTGGGTTCGATTCCCACCGGCGTACAGTGTAACGTCCAATGGACAAAAATCTAAATTTTTGTTTTCTTATATTTAATTTTTAATCCTCTAGCTAAGTTTAGAAACTATTCAAGGAATTAAAATCGTATAAAACCCTTATTATTTATCCTGAATTATTTTTCATTGATCTTTTAATTTATTTATAAGTACAAAATTTTGATAGACCATAGCAAAAGAACTTCATCTGAACACATTCCAAGTTTTTTAGAGCTTAAAGTTTACCTCAAGTATAATGTACTGAGGGCAATTTAGTTTGCCGAAATTTGCCGATTCCAAAGATTTTTATTTTTAGATCCATCATCATTTTTTCTTGCAAATTCGTAAAAAAAATGTGGATAAATCCAAGAAAACTGTATTAATCCTTGGGCAAATAATTCAATTTAATCTGCAGGATGATCCTAAAGAAATATTAAGCAATATTAAAAAGACTGCCAGTTTAGTCCTATAATATATGTAAAAAATGTGGGAACGTGTTCACCGCAGAGAAAAAACTCTTACATAAATACTGGTAATTAAGAAATTATTTAATAATTTCATAGAAAATGGTAAAATATTATTATTCTATGGGAATATTACTATAAGTATTAATTACTACCATACTATTACTACATTATATGTTACAGTTATAATATATTTTATGATATTGTTATTAATAATATTATTACTTGCTATATTATTTCTATTAATATTACAAATATTACAATTAATATTATTATAGCCGTATAGTACGCATTATTATACTATTGTTACCTTGTTTTGAGTTGATTTCAATTGATAAAAATGTTTATTTGAAAGTAACTAGTGGTTAATGATTTTTGTCCATAATCCTCACTACTTCGTTACACTGTGCGGCGGCAGGAATTTTCTTATCTCACGGCTCGTTGGGAAAATTCCTCGCTGCACCCTGGATGTCGGCGTTAATGTCGATGCGCAGTAAAAAAAAAAATAATAATAGTAATGGACACGGAAAAATAATTCTGTTGATTCAAGAAAGGGAGAGCCTTTAGAATAAAAAAAAAAAAAAAAAAAAAAAAAAAATCCGACTCGCAGGAACTGCGTCATCTCAGCGCGGTTCCGTTCTCGTCCATTGTCTCATTTCGATTAAAATAGAAACAGTTATTAGGTTGGTTCGACGTTTCTTGAAATGGGGTTATGGCATTACCTGGCCGGGTCCCCCAGACCCCAGAATCCACTTCTAGAGATACTTATTTCACACGTTTCAATGCATTGAGAAATATCAAAATTTTTGCGTTCTTCTACTATAGTACTAATTTTACAAATAAATGAAATTTAAACAGGATAAAGGCAATTGAAAATATTCAAAAGGCGTCTTCGAATCTCTCTCTTGGAAAGCTATATCTATAACAATAAATGTTTTTAATTGTTTTACTTAATCGGTTTTATTGTCAAATACATTCTCCTACTATAAGCAATTAAAAAATAACAAGAAATAAAAGCAGACAAATAGAACCGCTTGAATAAATCAATCTTTGAATCAATTGCTTCAAAGATTTAAGCACTTATTTCTCCGATTGACATCGCCCAATCAAAACTTTCATTAGAACTTTTCTTGTAGAGCATTTAGTAAGCTTTCGAATGGTAACCTTCCGCTTACCATGATTCCCAACCGTTTTCGAGATATTAAGGAAAAATAGCGAAGTTCTCAAAGCTTTACATGTCTTTTAATAAAAAATTTTATTCTAACCCTTTCTTAACTCCAAACGTAACCTAAATTTCGACAAATTAGTTTTAAAAAAATGTTAACATTCACAAAATGTTTCAACTGAATCCCAAAATTCTAAGGACCCAAACCAAAAACTTTATTCAACAAATATGTTTCCTATTTTCTCGAAACGGTTAAAGCTATCGCCTTAAAAATGGTTTCATTCGTTTTTCTAGGCCAAGAAACCTATTAAACGAGTACTTGGAAGCATATGAAGCAAGCGTAACGATTTTTTTAGCGCGAATTTTGCTCCAAAAACCGCCTCATGGTCAGATTTTTGTCAGAACAGACAAATATATATATATATATATATATATATATATATATATATATAAACATATGCACACACAAATTTGAACTACCATTATTTTCGTTCTCTAGAGGGTCTGAAACGTAAAATGTTCTAGTCGGTACTTCCGGATTGCGTCATGACGTCAGCCCCATAAGCGGGCCGCTCTAACAACTAGTTATCAACGTTTCTCAAAAATGGTTACAAATATCGCCTTGAAAATGATTTCATTCGTTTCCATTCGTTAAAGAACGTATTAGTAAATATAAAGCCCTAAGCGCAACGATTTTTTACGCACGAATTTGGCTTATAAAACAGTGTTCCGGTAGGCGGATTCGACTGCTTAACGAACTTGACCTTTTAAAACAGGAAAAGTATATTTGTACCAAATTTCATCAAAGTCGGACCGTTTTTGAGCTTGTGAGAGAGCGAACAGACAAATATATGTATATGTACATATATATATATATATATATATATATATATATATATATGTACATATACATATATTTGTCTGTTCGCTCTCTCACAAGCTCAAAAACGGTCCGACTTTGATGAAATTTGGTACAAATATACTTTTCCTGTTTTAAAAGGTCAAGTTCGTATTTGAACCATCATTATTTTCGAGATCTATGGGTTCTGAAACGTAAAAATTTCTAGTTGGTTCTTCCGGATTTCGTCAGGAAGTCAACCTCATAAACGGGTTTACTCCCAATGGAGGGAGGTAGGGAACGCGCTAAAAAGTGTACCTGCAAGCCTATTAACGGAAAAACGTAAGCACTACAATTTCTTTTGCGCAAAAAACCATGTTCTGGTAGACAGATGAGTCGAGAAATCCTTTCAATTTGATTAACGTAGGAATTATTAGCAATAATACACTTCTTTTGCGGAATCTACGTACTTTCTTATTCTTTGATGAAATATGGGATGAATACGCTCAGAGGGCTCCAACGCTCGAAAGTAATTATTATGATATTCCAGTGGTTACTTGAATGTATTCAATAGAAATTGCTCCGCACTTCACAGAGCTGGAAAAGCTGCATTATAATCATGTAATATTTATGGTCATCTAATATATACTCATCTATTCAATAATAATATGGCAAATAAACCATTGGAATTCTGTTGAAAGGATATGCAAAATGTACCCTACAAAATAACAACATTTTATAAAGTATTTATCTAATTAAACATTAAACAAAAGTAACAAAGGGGGAAGATATGATGATTAACATCAGAATTGTGAAATTGAAACAATGTTTTTTTTTTTTTGTTTTTTTTTTATTATAGAACTGTTCAGGTATTCTTTCTCTCTCTCTCTCTCTCTCACTCTCTGTCTCTCTTTCCGTCACTCTCCCTTCCCCTCACTCTATCTCTCCCTCTCCCTCTCCCTCTCTCTCTCACTCTCTACCCTCTCTTTATCACTCTTTTATTCCTCTCTCTGTTTCATTCGCTTTCTCATTCTGACACCTTCATCTCCCTCATTGCCCCTTCACGTCATATTTTAAGAAGTTCCTCCCCTTCAAACAGAACATAGTATATTTAACCTTGAGCCCGCCCTTTCTTCTAGCAAAACAAAGTGATCCATTATTTCAAACTTTTATATAGTATTCTATCACCAATTTTAGCACCTAGAAATGTTTTTTTAACATGAATTAGATCTTAATCAGTCTCGTTTCATTTCAAAAATGCATCCAATAAGAAATTCGTTTAATTCTGTTGTAAATGAACTATTTAAAATCTAAATCTTTCCTCCTAGGATATTTCAAAATATATAAATATAAACGCTAAATATAAGTGTATGAAAAACTGAAAACATCAGAAGAAACCATTCCTTTTTTTTTTCTTTTTCTTTTTTGATAACTGAAGTTTTACGATTTTCAGTTTGTGTCAGAGGCTTTTTCAAGGCCTTAATAATAAGATATCGATTCTGTTATAAATATAATTTAAAATGCAAGGATGCGCGTGCTTTTTACACTTAAGTCGTATAACAGACTATTGCATATCATAAAATAGAAAAATAATTTTGAAATATACAGCGATTTTCATTAACGGTGTAGTGAATTCCATGCTTCCAAAAATTCATGAACCCCACATAAAGGAGACTCAAGAAAATGTGGTTTCACAACCGTTGTAGTATTTGTATTAAAAAAAAAAAGAGGTTGCTATAATTTAACCGGAAGGAATTTCTATCACCGTGAAAAAATGTTGATATGCGCCTTGATGAATATATAGTGTAAGATGAACAAATGCAGAGATGATGATTTGCATAGAGAAGGACTTGGATTCCTCAAGAATTGCTAGAGGTAAATACTAGTACATGCCTGTATCGCGCTGTCGATCGGACAGGAGAGGCGGCGATCTGTCGGATCACAGCAAGGCTGCCGGGATACTGAGCTCCGGGGGCAGGGACTCAACACAGCAGAGCATGCGCGGGCTCAAGCATGGATTGGCAACAGCAGCCCTAGCAGCATCTTGCGGTCTGCAATGTCTCATACTGGCTGGAGGATCGCTGAGGTGTCATGTCATCATAACCAATGAGAACTTTTTAAAAAATAGCGGTTTCCATATTTCCTTACTGCTACCAAGATATCATGTCATGCGCCAAACATAGGATCTTTCGATCCGGCGATTTGGCGGTATATTGTTTGTGGCTTTAGAAACCTCTGACCACTGAGTTGTCGTTGATACGTAAAAAGGACTTAACGACACTTAGTACAAGGTACCATGTCATGTGGAGTAGCCAGCCGTTTTAACGGGTTTGGCGGATCACCGATTGGACAGTGGGTACATTGTCGCTTTCGTCACCGATTCCCGTTAGGTTTTTACAAGACCAACAAGTTAATATTCTGAATACCATACTAGGAACTTCTGGATCACAGTTCGGGGTTCTGTGTACTACGTACTTTCGAAGACCATGCCATGTGTAGTTACCAGCGACTTTATCAGACCTTGTGATCCACCAATTGGGCGTTATAAACATTGTGGCTTTCACTATCTCTTGCCGCAGTGTATTTACAGGGCCAGAGAACTGTCAAACGGAATGACTTTATTGGATCTGTGATCCACTGATTGGACTGAGTTTACAGTGTTGTTTTTGCCTACCATCTAGTATTACAGGATAGTCACAGATCCATGAAAGTATGACAACTATGTAAAAACTCGTTACTTGCTGCGTTAACTAAATGATCCAATTTATGCTCTCATCAAAGACCAACAACTCACCCAAAACTGGAATCCTGAATGATATTGTGTTAGTCAGCAGTTTAATAGGCCATTATACAAGTAATAACCAAGCTCGTATAAATAACCGCTAAGTTTTTTTGTTTTGTTTTTTTGCAATATTTGAGAACATATCGTCCCCGTCATGTCAAACTATCGAATATGCAAAATCTCCTTTTTAGATTCGATGCTTTGCTCTAGGATTACGGTCGATTCGGCTTGTCCCAAATCGTTGTAACTCTAACACCTTAATACAATAGCCTTTAATGCCTTAAATAAAGTATCGAATAAGACCATCTTTCAATATATTACTTCGTCAATGGATAGAATATGTTCGTTCCTATTTTGCTCAGATTTACATATTCGATAGTTTGACATGGCAGGGACGATATGTAATTCGAGAGCAGATTTTCCTTTCTCTTCATTAATCAGCTGACAGATTTCAAGACTTCTTGGTCATCATTCATTACTTTAAAGTTTTATTGTATTTCATTCTTAATTACAATAGGATATGGAATGCTTACCTGGAAACGCTTTGTCATTTAAAACATTTTGCCTCTCATTTCGTTCAAACCCAGCTGCAGACATCTGAAAATTTCTTTGTTTTGCGTGAATGTTGCGCAGAATCCAGTAACACTCTTTAGGAACCACGGTATCCGGGCTCGTGATCCTCAAAGTGGCCAGTGTATACATAGTTGTTTTCGCCACCACTTACGATAGTTATTAACCCCTCGAAGACCAACGCTCGTTGTGTAAACGTCTTTTTCGGATCTTGTAATCTATAGATTGGCTTTTGCAACCCTTTACTGCAGTATTTTTACATTGTAATCAAGATCTCATACTACGTGTTGTAGCGTATTGACGTATCGTTCCTTCTGACCCACCGAAAGGTACTTGCCTATTTTGTTACATCCGAGCCAACTATCTCCAATCAATTTGCAAAGCCATACAGGCGATCTACCATCGTTTCTATGATTATATTGTAGCTAGAGTTCCACAAAATGGACGGTACTTGCAGAATTACCTTGGCCACATCTCACTTCTCTGAAACCACTAGGTATAAAGTGTGTCATTCGGAGTTCCGGTGGCCGTGAGTGTTAAGGCGTAAGCACGTAACACTTCGTGCCAAAGGGGATCACGTAATAGACAATTATGTGTGTGCAATAAACGAGTGTTCCAAACCTTGTGTAAAGTCTCTTTAAATGTGCCTATCAAGAACTTAGAGTGTTGTAATTTCTTGTTCCTCACGGCCATAAAAAGCGTTGTAGTAAATGAAGAAATCATACTTGAGGTGTGTGAATGTATATATCGTCGATACAAATGCAAACTAACGAATGTGAAAATCACCACTTTCAAGAGTCAAAATACTTTTATTTATTACTTTGCTTTTGGGTAGTCAAATAGTAGTCAGATTAGACCTTTTGACAATGGTAACATCCTCCTTTCACTGTGTCAACTTAGATTAGAGAGTTTGCCATCCATCAGTCCAACAGCAATCAGTAAAGATTTAAAATGGAAAATGCGGTTTTTCACATTCGATACTTTGCATTTGTATCGACGATATGTGTGTATGTATATATATATATATATATATATATATATATATATATAAAAAGTCGTGTGTCTATAAAAGAAAACGACTTCAACTCCTGTAATTAAAAAAGTCCTCAACCTTCTTAGAGCCAATCTAAGATTTTATAGCTAACTCAACCAAGAGTACACAGCTCGTATCACCAGAATCAATATTTATCACTAGGAAACGGATGTTCATGTATTTACATATTTTTTTCTGATTCTTAAATCGTAATTCTTGATGAAATTTGGCATGTTTTAAGTGATTTTAAAGCATTTAAATTAATTTGGGTGCCCATGACCTCCCGCGGTTGAATGCACCCTTAATTCCAATTTATAAAAAAAAGAAAAAAAAAAAAAAAAAAAAAAAAAAAAAAAAAAAAAAAAAAAAAAGCATTTAAACAGGTGTTTCTATAACATATCTTTACATATTTTGTCAAAAATCCATATTTGTTACATATTCTGCCATAAATACATATTTTTGCTGCATATTTTGATATTATATTTATTTTTTAATTGAAAAAAAATAATGGTGAAACCGAGAATGAAAATAATACTTTACCTATTGAGCCTAGACCACTGAGGTATTGCTATTTTTGACTGATGTTGCTCCATACTTCATCGAAGTAGGGAATGTCTTGAAAGTATTTTACCCGAAAATGATTCATATAACCTGTTTGGCCCATGCAAAGCACCGTATTGCTGAAACTGAATCACTTGCTGAAGGGTACAGTTTTCTCATGAGGATGAATTGATATCGACAGTTAAAAATTATTTCTTAAATCTCTGAGCAGGGGAAGTATTTTAAAGTAGAACTATCCAAAAATGCCTTTACCTCCCCAACCAGTAATTACTCGTTGGTGCACTAGGCTGGACGCAGCACAATACTACAGTGAGACCTTCGATAAAATAAAAAATGATGTTTCACAGTTTGATCCAGAGTCAGCCGTAGCAGTAGATAAAGCTAAGTTTTTGATGCAAAAATCTAGCTTGAAGCACGACCTTGCATACATCTCTTCAAATGTGTATTATATATATATATATATATATATATATATATATATATATATATATATATAGGGGAAGGAGTTGTACCTTTGACCACTTTGCACAATTGAATTTTTTTTAGCTTGAACATTAAGGCTAAATTCATTTTTTTTTTTTTTATTTCATTGTAATCAGTATTCTATTGTTTATCATATTTAATTGTTTCAAGGTTCTAACTTTACATTTTATATTTTTTATTAATTTTTAAAAAAATAATCGTACAGTGGTCAAAGGTACAACATGTAGGTGTACCTTTGACCATGGGGTGTTGTACCTTTGACCACGTAAAAACAACTCAGCAGTGCAGAAAAAAAAATGTACATGGATGTAAGATAGTAAAAAAGCTATTATTGATATTATGTTAAGCTTAATATGCTGAAAAATCCAGTCAAATCGATAAAAGGTTTAACTGTCAAGCAGATCCACTAGCAATAGTAGGGTATGGAAGATAAGCCACAATGTCTTCAACATCAATATCATACAAATTTTCATCTTCTCTCGTAAACTTATCACTTAAAGTTTGTTTTTAAATATTGGATCTTAAACATTGGACATTTAATACCATAGATCTCTGCGACTAAATATGTAATAGTCGTTTTACTTTTATTTTTAACAAGTATAAAATTTCCTTTTTCCAAATCATATTTATCAAATTGTTGGTGGTTATCGACTAAACTCACGACATTTATCAGGCAGATCAACGTCACTTTCTCCTGAAGAAATTTCCGTATCAGTATCAGAATCTGAACTGTCATTAGAATAATTTTCTTTTTATTTACCACTAATTAAGGAAGGGGTTTATTTGTATGTGATGTCTTACGTTTAGGGTAGCGCTTTTGTTTTTGATTTTTTCACCTTCATTGATTCTGAAAAGCTTTTCAGGAATATCTGTCAGGATACGATGTTTCCGTTTAGGCCGGCCCCTATTTGACATTTTCCTTGCCTCCACTTTTCGATGAGGTCTTACAACTTCAAGTGGAACGATAAGGGGCGATAGGTTCGAACTGCTACACTGAGGATTAATAAAGTCAGTTTGAACTTATTTAATTTATTATTTTTTAAATTCTATGAACAATTGAAGAAACCAATATTAATTAAAAAAAAAATTGTAGCAGAAGAACATAAAAGTTGAATTATGTAAAAATTACTCAGGTGTGTTGTACCTTTGACCTGGTCAAAGGTACAACACCTAGTCGTGGTCAGAGGTACAACACCCTGGTAGTGTAAATTAAAATGCATGCTAAAAATTTTAGGGTTAACCCTCAATTAGTGGCGTCGGGTCATATTGACCCGAATGTATTTGTTTATTCGACCTTTGCCCTTTGAAATCTTTGTATTTCAATAAATATTATTGCTTATTATTATTTATTTAAATTACTTTACCCAAAAAAAATCAATTTAAAGTTTGTTTCACTGGGGCCCCGACACCATTAGTTATGGAAGAAAAAGCACGCCACTAATTAAGGGATAAATCAATTTCAGAAGCTACACCTTGTTTCTTATTGTAATAGCTACTTTGTCAAATGGTTTCCATCTAAAAAGACTTAATACAAAAAATATTATGACGCAAAAGTCATGAAAAAATAACTTACATTTTTATGATAGAAATGGATAAGTACTTTTTGCAAGAATCTCTTTGACTTGAATAATCCAAAGTAAGTTACACAAGACCTTTAGTGAAGGAGCTAAACACTAATTACACCAAAATTTATAAAATGTTGCTACGTGCCGCGACAGCCTCGGTGGTCAAAGGTACAAGATGGTCAGAGGTACAACACTTTCCCCTATGTATATATATATTTTTAGCGCGGTTCCTTCTCCCCCAATAGGGAGGAACCCCGCTTATAGGGTTGATACAATGAAACAATCCGGAAGTGCCGACTAGAAAATTTCGCGTTTCAGAACCCCTAGAGACCGAAAATAACGGTGGTTCAAATTTGTATATATATATATATATATATATATATGTATATATTTATATATATATATATATATATATATATATATATATATATATATATATATTTGTCTGTTCGCTCTCTAGCTAGAAGACGAATGGTCCGATTTTGATGAAATTTGGTACAAAAATCCTTCGTCCAATTTGAAAGGTCAAGTTCGTTAACCAGCAAAATCCGCCTACTGGAAGATGGTGTTTGGGGCGAAATTCGCGCAAAAAAAATCGTAACGCTTACGTTTTTGAGTTTATAAGCTTCTAAGTACTCGTTTTATATGATTCCTGGGCTAGGAAAACGAATGAAACCATTTTCAAGGCGATAGCTTTAACCGTTTTCGAGAAAATTGGAAAAATATTTTTTGAATACCGTTTTTGGTTTGGGTACTTAGAATATACTTAGTTGAAACATTTTCTGCATCAATCGGAGAAATAAGTGCTTAAAACATTAAAGTAATTGATTTTGCTTATTCGAACTGTTCTTTTTGTCTGTTTTTATTCCTTGTTATTTTTTAATTGCTTATAGTTGGATAATGTATTTTACAATAAAACAGATTAGGCAAAATAAGAAAAACAATTCATTGTTAGAAATATAGCTTGCCAAGAGAAAAAGATTCGTCGACGTCTTTTGAATATTTTCAATTGCCTTTATGCTGTTGGTTTTTTTATTTTATTTTTTAATTGATTTTATCTGTAGAATTATTACTATAGTAAAAGAACACAGGAATGTGTGAAAATATTTGATATTTTCCAATTCATTGAAACGTATGAAATGAAGTATCGGTAGAAGAGGATTCTAGGGTCTTGCGGACCTGACCCCAGGTATAGCCAGCCATAAAACCCTTTGAACAAAGGCCGAGGAAAATATTATCTGTTTCTATTCTATGCTTTTCAAATGAGAATAGGGATATGAACAGGAACCGGGGTCTCCCGTGGTCTAATGGCTAGCGCCTTGGATTCATAAGCGGGAGATGGTGGGTTCGATTCCCAACCTCCGGCAGGAATTTTATCATCCCACGGCTCGCTGGTGAAATTCCACGCTACACCCTGGATGTCGGCGCTAATGACCTGGATGTAGATGTGCCGTAAAAAAAACTGGAACCGCGCTAAGATGACGCAGTTCCTGCGAGTCGGACTTATTATATATATATATATATATATATATATATATATATGTATATATATATATAAATATATATATATATGTATATATATATATGTGTATATATATATATATATATATATATATATATATATATATATATATATATATATATATACACTAGCTGACCCGACAAACGTTGTTTTGCCTTTAAATTATTTCTAGTGCTCATTTTGGTAGTCAAATAAAAATTAACTATCTTATTGTAAGTATGTGGGGATGTAGTCTATGACTAAAAGGAGAATAGAGCGCCATGAACGATGGCCTACAAAAATAGCAAAATACAGAACATTCATTTTTTTTATTCATACTACATTAATATTTTAACTAATGTATTTAAAATTATATCTCTATCAATAATTATGGCATTAAAAAAATAATGCCATATAAATTATTTCGAATATGTTGGTAGTAAAATAAAAAATAACTAACTTATTGTAACTGTGTGGGGATGTGTTCTGTGACTGAAAGAGGAATAGAGCTCTGTGAACGATGACAGCCTATAAAAATAACAAAACGCCAAACATACATTTTTATATCTCATTTTACTTTATTATCTTGATTCATATATTTAAAATTATATGTCTATCGCGAATTATGACAATAGACAGAAAAAACAAATCAATTTCTTAGTGCAATGGAGTGCACGATATTTTTGGTTACTCCATCTTTGGGCAACACAAACAAACTGGATGGTTTAGCCGAGCGAGAACATGCCACGTATAATTGTCCCGTGTGAAAAACACGGTGTGCCCAAATCTAAGCCACAAAAATACATCTTTTGTCCTGGCGACTTATTGATTGTCATTGCGAATGCCAATCTAATTGGAAATTGTACGCGTTTAAATGCAATTGGAACGTCTGTGGGAATAATAGGGATTCTTGGTAACAATACATTTTCGCCTTGGAACTCGCCATTCAAAATTCCTGCTTCGACAACGCTTTTCATTAATTTGTTTATCACTAATCGAGTACCATTACACAGCTGTGGTGGGTTCAAATTACGAAGTAAAATAATCGGAGATCCAACCTTCAGTAGTGAATGGGGCGGTGGCATCCCTGGCAAATCCAATGAGTTCAAAAACTCTGTTGGATAATTTACAGCTTCGTTGATATCGCAAACTGTATCGATAGATTTGTATCACGTCCCCTGGCAAGAACTCTTGTATCTTGATATTCAAATCGTCCACATTTTTTCCGTTCACGTCTGCCAAAATTGCTCTTTCTGCCAGCCACTCATGATACATGTATTGTTTCGGGAAATATCTGGTCAATGAGATTATTTTGCGAATGAATGATTGTGCAGAAATCAGTCGGTAATTTTGTGCATACATTTTCGTGTAAACCAACGTTTCCAACGCCGATATCTAACGTCTGTATTGAGAATATTTCAGCGGATGGATCTTGAAACATTTGAAGGCGCATATTTACTTTTAGTTGTACTTTTTCAACACTACGCCACAGTGACGATGATTTTAAGCAAGCGTTGATCAAAACATTATACATCCATAGGCAGAACTGGCGTTTATCAGTTCTTGTGCCCAATAAGAAGGGTTGCATACCTTATTGCGTGACAGGCGAGAGTAACATGCCAGCTCTGTAATAGAATTGTTACTAATAGATATATTCTGACAGACTACACGCCGAGAGAAAACGCTACCTTATCACAAAATATGAACTAATACAGACGAAAGCATAACTACTTACAGATGAAAGCAATTACATTTAGACACACTTTAAACACAAAAAAAAGCATAATCCAAAACTATTTAATATAAACTTTTAGTAATGAACAGGCTTAAGCCATGACCTGATCAAAAACGTTAAGGGGGAGTAGAACAAAAATACAACCCCTAATTCGCGCGCTCAATTCCTGATAACTTTCGGACCACTTCGCTTCAGTCACTTCCTGCCGACTTTCGGGTCATTTTATGTAGCCTTTCAGTCCACTTGTTGCATAAGTTTTGTTACCTTATAAATACTATTTATTGAGGTAATAAAGCCTCTAAACGTATGAATCATCTTTAGAATCTCATCTTAAACTCTAAGAACTGCAGATCCAAATATATTACGACATATCATTCTTTTCGTAAGTTCAGTTTTCGTAAGCATTAAATACCCTAAAATACAGTTGTTATGACGATTCCTAACTTATGGTTATGATAATGCTGGAGTGGAGGCCCGTTGGCCATGAGCGTGTCCTCGGTGCATAAGGTTGTGGGTTCGATTCCCACAGGTGTGATGGATTTTCTTTCTAAATCCCTGAACCATTCCTAGAACCTTTATCATATCCTACTCCTACATAAGCGAGTCCTTATCACCCATGGCATTAACTGTTCCTTCGGCATCCCGCAGATACAGTATACCCAGCATCTCGACTTGTGTGCACATTCTCAACATTTTCATGTACTCAGTTACCTATGTATCAAGTTTAAATCAATAAAAGCATAATTTTTTAAAAATTGTTTTTCTGTTATGTGGAACTTAACTGAGCCAGGGCATCCCCATAGTTCTCGACAATAAAACCGAAACTGACAACAGAGAGGTTCTACGATTTACTATTTCACTAGGGCTTAAGAGAAACAAAACTATGTACTGTCTACCCGGCCCTTAATACATTGCGAAAAGCTCTATTATAGATTTTCACAAGAAAACCACAATAAGACATGAAATGCGAGATTCAAGATTAAAAAAACGCTTTACAAAAACGTAAACTAATAAACTAAAAACAACATTGGAACAAGTCTTGTACGCAATTAAAAATACAGTCGAGGAATAGTCAACCATAGAGTGAAAACGTCCGCGAAGGGTATAACTCTGGTTTGACTACGAATTGGAAAATTTGATTATGTACAATTTGGTTTGTAAGTCTTGATCCACCCGATAAGTTTTGCCAACAAGTCTAAACTTTACTAGATTAGATATCTTCGGAGACTGGTTATGATAGATTTGTTCAGTAGAGTAATATTAATTAATGTTTCGTTATTAATGGAATTAGTTCCTAAACGTTCTGTAAACTAAATAATACCTAATAAATAGATTGTAATAACGAATCCTTAGTGGCGGGAATAAATAGAACAATATTCGCGTTATGTAACATACAACGTGCCCTCAAATATTTACTGACCTCATTTTCACATTTATTTTGTCCAAAATCGCAGTATTGCAGTTTTCAAGCAAATATCTTGTGTAAGAAATTAATTGAAATATTTGCACTTCCAAGTCCAATCCTGCCTATTTGTCTGCTCTCTCGTTCCCAGAATACGTTGATATCACGGTTACCAATACAACTTCTTTATTCCGTGCCAGTTCGTTTCATCTGGAATTCTTTAACAATTTTTGAATTGATCTCATCCAGAGATGGGCATAATTTTATTTATAAATAAAAATACGAATTTATTCGTACTTTATACATTTGTGAATACGAATATAAATAAATTCGTACTTCATATATTTGTGAATACGAATATAAATAAATTCGTATTCATAAGTGTGAATACGAATTTATTTTTATTCACATATATTAAATATAAAAATACAAATAAAATTTTATTCGCAAATTTTTCTGCGAATAAAAATAAATTCACAGAAAAAATTGTAAAAAATCAAAAAAAATGTGAATATTTACAAAAAATCAAGCGATTAGAAAAAAAATCACATTAAAATATACGAATAAAAATTTATTCACATTATAATTTGTGAATAAAAATTTATTCACAATAAAATTCGCAAATAAATCATGAATTTATTCGTATTAAGATGATATTACGAAAGTTACTGAAGGTGATTTTTTTTTTTTTTTTAAGGCATTTAACGTCTAGGTTATTAGCGCCTAGATTTTTTGTTTACCCCGAGTCCGCCGCGGGACCACCAGCCATGCTGCAGGGACACAGTTTGTCATCTGTACCTCCATAAAAAAAAAAAAAAAAAAAAAAATCACCTTCAATAACTTTTGAAATATCATCTTAATACGAGGAAATTCATAATTTATTTGCGAATTTTATTGTGAATAAATTTTTATTCACAAATTATAATGTGAATAAATTTTTATTCGTATATTTTAATGTGATTTTTTTTGTAATCACTTGATTTTTTGTAAATATTCACATTTTTTGTGATTATTTACAATTTTTTCTGTGAATTTATTTTATTCGCAGAAAAATTTGCGAATAAAATTTTATTTGTATTTTTATATTTAATATATGTGAATAAAAATAAATTCGTATTCACACTTATGAATACGAATTTATTTATATTCGTATTCACAAATATATGAAGTACGAATTTATTTATATTCGTATTCACAAATGTATAAAGTAGGAATAAATTCGTATTTTTATTTATAAATAAAATGATGCCCATCTCTGATCTGATCTAGTGCCCTGGCTCCGTGGCTGGCAGACAGGATATTTACTCTCCTCCTGACAACCTTCCCTCATTTAATTTACTATCCGCAGCTAATTTCTACCTGTAACCAGAGTTGGGCAAACGTTAGCGCGCGCTAAAAGCTGATACCTCTCCGCTAATTTAGCGAAACTGTAGAAAGCCAGCGCTAATAATTAGCGGTTAGCGGCGGCAGTGCGCTAACCGCTAATCTATTTATGAAATATGGTAATTGCTGAACCGGCAGTGACCAGGAAGTAATTGTAAGCAACCGTAAGTGGTCCGAAGTTGTCCAGATTCATCCGGAAACTGTCCAGGAGTAATTTTGGTGACCCGGAAGCCATTTTGAGAACCCGGAAGTGAAACCGGAAGTGGCCAAAAGTTGTCCAGATTCATCCGGAAACTGCCCAGGAGTAATTCTGGTGACCCGGAAGCCATTTTGAGAACGCGGAAGTGAAACCGGAAGTGGCCAAAAGCTGCTCAAATTCGCCCGGAAATGCCCCAGGGATATTCAAAATGGATTCCGGGTCACCAAAATTACTCCTGGGCAGTTTCCGGATGAATCTGGGCAACTTTTGGCCACTTCCGGTTTCACTACAGGGTTCTCAAAATGGCTTCCGGGTCACCAAAATTACTCCTGGACAGTTCCGGATGAATCTAGACATCTTTTGGGCACTTCCGGTTTCACTTCCGGGTTCTCAAAATGGCTTCCGGGTCACCAAAATTACTCCTGGACAGTTTCCGGATGAATCTGGACAACTTTTGGCCACTTCCGGTTTTACTTCCGGGTTCGCAAAATGGCTTCCGGGTCACCAAAATTACTCCTGGGCAGTTTTCGGATGAATCTGGACAACTTCGGACCACTTCCGGTTTCACTTCCGGTTTTTTCAATTACTTCCGGGTCACTGCCGGTTCACCTCCGGACTATAATGAGTGCCTGGAAGGCCCTGGGGTACTTCCGGAAACGACCCAGGGATGAATATAGGACCGGAAGTAACCTAGATTAAGGAGTGTCAGAGTGTGCCACTGTCTGTGAGTGACCGGAAGTGAGCCAGATCGAACAGGAGTTACCCAGTGATAGGCATGAGTCGACCGGAAGTAACCGAAATTGACATTCATGTGATCGGAAATCCTGTAGATTGAAGCGGAAGTGGAACAGGAGAGAGGGTGCTCAGAGCAGACCGGAAGTGAGCTTTGAGATGACAAAATGTTGTAACTATAGCTTAAGCTTTCAGCAATTACGATATTTCATAAATAGATTAGCGGTTAGCGCACTGCCGCCGCTAACCGCTAATTATTAGCGCTGGCTTTCTACAGTTTCGCTAAATTAGCGGAGAGGTATCAGCTTTTAGCGCGCGCTAACGTTTGCCCAACTCTGCCTGTAACATTGTGGGGTCTTTCCTAGGGGAACATGTAACATTGTGGGGTCTTTCCTAGGGGAACATGTAACTTGAGGGGTCTTTCCTAGGGGAACATGTAACTTGAGGGGTCTTTCCTAGGGGAACATGTAACATTGTGGGGTCTTTCCTAGGGGAACATGTAACATTGTGGGGTCTTTCCTAGGGGAACATGTAACTTGAGGGGTCTTTCCTAGGGGAACATGTAACTTGAGGGGTCTTTCCTAGGGGAACATGTAACATTGTGGGGTCTTTCCTAGGGGAACATGTAACTTGAGGGGTCTTTCCTAGGGGAACATGTAACTTGAGGGGTCTTTCCTAGGGGAACATGTAACATTGTGGGATCTTTCCTAGGGGAACATGTAACATTGTGGGGTCTTTCCTAGGGGAACATGTAACATTGTGGGGTCTTTCCTAGGGGAACATGTAACTTGAGGGGTAATTCTCTTTTTTTACATTTCTTTTTTTTTTATGGGCTAAAAATAGTCCTTAACTAATCAAAAATGATAGCCAAGAGTATTTATGCGAGGACAATTTTTTTTTTTTTTTAAATGGGCAACAAATACGATTTTTCGGGTAAGTCCCGTTGCCGAGTGAACACGATGCTTATTAGAAGAAAGTTTTTTAAGCGAGCTTTGATTCGTCCCTTTTTAATTGTTAAGTTTCTTTTGGTCCTCCTCCAATACATTTCAAAATTAAAAACCATTTTTCCTTCTTTATTCCGAGGAGGTATTAAAACAAATTAAATAGGGAAAAAATGAAACTTTCAGAAGATTAAACTTCCAAGTCCTTTTCTCAAAACTATGGTTTTTCAAATCGGACGATACTCTGGTGTCTTCAATTTTTGCTCGATCAACTTTAAATTTTAACTGCAGCTTCCTAATGATGTCTTCTAGTAATTCAATTGATTCATTGAATTATAACGATTTTATGACGAATTTTCGACAGATTTTTGAATAGAAAATTAATAATTGTTCACTATTTTCGAAAAAAAAAAAATCTAAAAAACTCTACGTGCTTTACAAGATTTAACCTTTTTCTTTCGAAATAATTTTATTTTTTCGTTCTAGATTAAAAATTGCCGCCTGCAGCCTATGGCAACAAAAAGAAGGGTTTCCGTTCGTCAGACACCGTTTGTTTTTTGTTTTTTAGAACAATTGATTTTTTTTTTTTTTTTTTTTTGGATACATCCCCTATAAAACGTTTGATATAAAGAATTGAAAAATATTGATTTATTTTTTATTTATAAATTCCAGAAAATTACAAAGAAATGAAAAATTTTGA